>JARYHS010013630.1:271773304-271803067 GCA_031002005.1 Vandiemenella viatica
GATTTATTTTTAGCATCCTTCATTTTTACTGGGGTCATTATTTCAACCATTGTAAGCTGTGTCAGCGGTTAAAACATCGATCTTCATCACAGGTAATAAGAAAGAAAGGTATAAGAACCTGTGAAGATTTTGATCAAGTTTATATCGCGATGCATGGTAACACTGACATGCGATTCTGGGAATGTATTAATTCGCGTCTGATTGAAGCTTTGCTTTTCTAGCGGCAATTTTAGCGGAATTGGGGTTAGGCTGAAATGCATCCTGGATCAAGTTGACAACTGAAGCTTTTTTTAAAGCGCGAGGTACGAAAAATAACAACGAGCTTTATTTTATAACAATTCTATTTAGTTAAGGAACTGCAGAGAAATAAATTACCATAACACTCCGATAATACCGTCATTTTTGACGGGCTTTGGGGCTAGTTAATAATAATCAGCTTGTCAAAGGCAACCGTAATTGCCTTCAGTACATAACTTAGATGATTATGCTGGTCATATTACATTTGCGCAGCTCCGTAACCTCATCTAGCTAACTGATCGATGTTAAGGATGCTTCTCCTATTTATTCATGCAATGTGCAGCTCAGATGAACCAACGATTAAGAGAACACGCGGGTACCCTTAATGAAGTTAACACTGAATTAATGTGATTGAGATAAAAAAGATTTTTAACTGAAAAAAAAGAAAAAATGTTTAACAGTAATCCGGGATTTAATACCATAAAAATTGTGACAAATGATTCACATATGTCCGGAAGTTAATTTGTGTATAACGTTTGTTCATCCGTGCGCATTAAGGCGGTGAAGGTCTAAAGTTCGTTCCCAAAACCCGCGAATTTTTTTTTAATTTTTTTATTTATATTCTATTTTGTAACATTGAAATTTAAAAAAAAAAAAAAAAACAAATTCTCCAAACTGTTTATTTTCCTTTGAGAAACACGCAAATGTCTGGATGATATAAATCATAAAACATTTGAAATAAAAATTAATTGCACACCAGGAACATTTATCAAAAGGATATCGTTACACAGCCGCATACAGTATTTATTATTGATGTTGAAAAGCAGATTTCATTAATATTTGTAAGTAACATTTCCAGTTTCAAATTAGAAGACTTGATCATAAACCATCGGATCAACGTGTCCACTCCACGAATTAATCAACAAAAAAAAATCTTCATTTATAACGAATGGTTTAGTGACCAACTCAAAAAAAAAAATTATATAATTATTTCGTCAGCTTTCCCGATTTTTAATAGCTTACAACAACGTTTCCATACTCCAGCTCCAAGCCCCGAATTTCGTCACCTATCCTTGAACCAAACTGGATGCCTAGTTCCTGAGTACAAAGGAATATATATGGAAGCAATTCTCCTCATAGCGGACAAATCATACTCCGCGGTGTATAAATGATTCACTTTCTCCAAGTTCTGCTATCGCATGAGCACAGTCTTCGAGCTTTTGAATTTCAAAGTGCGATTTTAAGCATATTTATACGCACATCCAATTTGATCAGTACTAAAGTCAAATTCTGAATTGATATTAGGAATTTACAAATGTTAACGAAATACTTTCCTACATCAATAATAAATACTATATATGGCTCTGGAAGGTAATCCTTTATAAAATGTTCCTGGTTTCCTGTTTCAAATGTTTTTATGATTTATAGTATCAAAAAATTTGCGTAAATTAAATAATTTGGAGATTTTGTTTCAAAACAAATTTGTAATGCTACAAGATCGAATAGAAATTTAAAAATAAAAATGCAAATGAAAAAAAAAATATCGCTGGTCGTGGGAACGAACATTAGACTTCCCACATACGAACACACCACCATAACGCGCATGGCTAAACCAATGTTATAAGCAAATTAGTTTCCGGACATATTTAAACCATTTAGGCAAAAGTTTTACACTATTGAACCCAGGATTTATCTTAAACGGAGACCCAACAGGCAGAACTGCTTTAAGGCGAGAAACCAAAAGTGACGTATTATTTATGAGACTTGTTCGTTCTACGATAGCGTTTCCACACTGAAGACCTCTCCTACTAAGGATTTCAGATTGCTTATCGTTTTTTCGATCTTTCATGTCCAGTCATTGATCCCTTGCCATCGTGACGGTCTCTAAAGTCTCAAATCACCAGCGTCAGCAACTCCTCTACTACCACAGTCATCAGTATTGTGTGAACACATTAGTACAATAATACTCCCATTATGCAATTTGTTTCCGATTGAGGTTGAAATGTTTGAAGTTCTGTATGACGTAGAAATCATGTGGCAGTTATTTTACGATCGTCTTTCCAAGATTAACATCCGATTGCGGTCGCCGTTGCTCCCTGCACGTATTCTGACGAGTGTCGCCGGATGTTTGCTCGCTGTTGGATGTAACGTGGCTGTGGAGAAGAGTTTAACAAACAGGCATCTGTCGCAACGGCCTCCCCTGCAGCCGTCATCCGCCAGATAGCCAACAACACGTGCCGAACTTATCTCAGTGTTGCTAACTGTGCCAATATTAGGAATTAAGAATTCGGAGATACCTAGTCGTTTTGTTAAAAATTCTCACAACGGATCTGTGTCGTTCTAACAGTTTAGCGAAAACATATGGTATACCTGTATTTACTTACTTATTATGTGTCCCATTGCTTGTCTTATCAACATAGAAATCTAGTTTATATCATTTACAACTGTAAATATTAAAAACTTGTATAATTTCTAGCAGTAATATATTCAGATATCTAATTTCTCAGTGTAAGACTACTTCAAACTATATTAACGGCATTTACAACTTAATATAGAGACATCACGTATATCGCTCACTGCTTTACCATCGGACAAAAACGCCGAGCGTGTTGGGTGCGTGGTTAACGCTCTGGCCTCGCATTCGGCAGGACGCCGGTTCGAATCTCCGTCCCGGCATTCAGATTTGGGTTTTACACGGTTTCCACAAATCACTCCCAATGACGGGATGCTTTCTTCAAAAGTCCACGAGCGAGTTCCTTCCCGTTCCTTTTCCCCAGTCCCATCCCGCCTCTAATGACCTCGAAATCAACGAAGCGTAAAGCCACCAAAAAAAAAGAAACTTCAGACAAAAACATGTGAACAGGGTGTGTAATAATTCCAACGCTTATTATAAATATTTGCACATCACATTTATTTCTCTGCCAATTAAATATATAGTCTAAAAATATGCTACAACCATTAAGCGAAGCAGCAGTGTTACAAAACAACTTTTTCAACGCTGAATATTCCTTTTTTGTCAGAAGAAATGGGTGTCTCAAGCAAACCTTTCTCAGAAACTTGTCGGGTGACCAAAGTACTTCTTACTGGATAATTGTAAATAAGTTGAGTTATGTGAAGTGAATTCTCCCAACTGTGGATCCTATTTTCATCCAAGTGACAGATACAAGGCTAATCTATCATCCTTTTAGAGTACTTCCACGGAAGTTTATCGTTTTAGTTATTCATAAATCCAAACATAAACATTTTGTTCATTTTCCCTGTAGATAACAACACACTAGGCTTTAGTTATGGATTGAATAAATTCTTTTCGATAAATATTTTTTTTGTGGTAAAAATTAGGCCATACCAAAAATTTTAAAATGAAAGTCGAGTAACATCTCTTTGCGTAGAAACAGAAATTTGGTAATGATACAGTGAAATTTAGTTCACATTATTGAATAACGGGTGTTGTAATTAGGCGAAAAAAAAAAAAAAAATACTTGTTTCAATTAAAAACTTTTAAATAATAGGTGAACATTTTTTTTCAAGGAAATGGTACTGTTGCTACCAGACTTACAGTATTCAAGATAAATTCTAATCAAGGACGGTAACAAACAAATAATTCTCCCGGAACCAAATTGGAACGATGATATAAGTGACATCTTACCTATCTTAATGTTCTCAATAGTATAATTAAATCTAACATATTAGTATTGAACTGCAGTAACGCACTGTATTTATATCGTAACCGTCACTGATCGCATTTTTTTCCTATAAATTTTCTGAAGATTTATTTCGTTGATAGTGGGCCTGTTACATACATTCTAACATATTACTAGGAGTGACAAAGTTCAATTTTATAGTAGAACGCTCTGAATGTGGTTCCCCGGCGCCACTACACTATTCTGACGTCGAACGCAGCTGAGTTACGTGTGCGTCGTAAATCAACTACCCTTGCAAAGTGAAATTTGATATGTTAATCTATAGTGGAAAATCTATAATTACTTTTATTTAGCCAAGAGCATTAGTGTGTACATTGATTGATTATTGCTGATGTTTGGATTTCGTGTTAGTGATACTTCAAGAGGATTTCGTAATGCCCTCGAGGACTATGGATTTTGGCCGTTTGTTTGAGCCCGATCAATGGCCGCTGGTGGTGCGTTATATATTGATTGTGTCGTACTCGAGCGGACTCCGTAATGTGGGCGTGTTTGTTGTGGCGTTTCTCTTCAGAGGCTCTCCATCTAATTGGAAGGTAGACTTTCGAAGTTTGCTCATGCTTTATTGGAAATGGTTCTGCTCTTCACATTGTATCTAAAAAAGTTGGTGGGCATAATAGAGAGCTTAATGTCTAGGTTAGGTGTGTTTTATTCTTGGAAAACTACTAAATGTTGTTAGCGATTAGACAATTATATGAACTAATGATTGAAATTTGGACTGTGGTAGCTTAAATACATTAGTAGGTTCCTATATCCACAGTCCAGTTTGGATCAGTAACCGTGTATTACATTTATGTATACATTATTTCTCTAACGAAAATCTCTTTTTCTTCGCCACTAGAGAATGATTCTTAGTAAATGACCATCCTTTAGAAAGGCTGTCTATCCTCTCAACTTGAATTAAAACATCGATTATTTTTATTGTATGTTATAGTAGATTCATATGTAATATTTTATTTGTCGATCTTTCATTTTGTAACTCCAAACTAGACAAAAGTAAACCATTTTGTTCCATATCTACTACAATCACATGATGATGAAGTACCATGCCAACATGATATGGTTTGTCTACATATTTTCGAATTTTACGATGGGAGGATTCAAATATGTAAAAATAGAATTAACGATTTCGTTTGTAAAAAAAAGAGTGTATAGAAAAGTAATTGCAACAATTATACTACTTACTACTCCGAAGATTATATGTCCAGATCTTGTTATTTAGTAGTATTGCAATAAGTTTAGTGTTGCACTGCCTTGGTGAGCGAGAAACCGTATCTGCTTGTATTGCGTGATCCTTGCATTACATTATGCAGTAGACAATTAACACTTTTATACAGATTAAGATATAGTTCGAATTACAAAGTAGTAAATTCAGTAACACGCAACATTTACATAAGAAATTGACATAATGCCTCAGTTTACGAAAGAGATCTACTTTAATTTATGGATTAATTTCTTAACCATAGGATAGAAATTGTAACTTTATTAAAAGAGAGAAAATAAAAAAAACTCTGAGAAGCTGCATTTAATAATTTAAGCTCATATGTTTCTCTTCTACATTCATGGGAAACAATATTCCTATGAACTGTCAACTTTCTCATATTCCATAGACATGAATAATATTTTCGTAGATACATTTCTGCTAGAATGTACGTTGGTTTAAGGACTTCTGTTTCAGATAGCGACGAAGATAGTTTACTTCAATCAGTGCGCTCTTTGTATACTATAAGCATCCTTAAAATGCTTCCACAATGCACGACTTGGTGTAAGGCACGTCATATATTTTAGCTTTCGTCTCAGAGACTGCTGGATAAGCGACAAACATTCGACAGCTGACACGTTAAGACTCCTCTGGGCAAACATCAAAATCTTGATCTAATTTATATCCATTCCATAAACCTCTATCAGTGGTTGTGAAACTCGAATGAGTCTGATATGGTTGCTTACCAGGATTTTTCGCCCAATTTACTCCAATCTCCGTCTCATAGGGATTTTATAACTTTTCAATTACACTCGAAAGATTGGTAAGTATGAACTTTCTGCAGTGCCTCAGTTTTAACAGTGCGTATTTGCGACAAAATCTATTCGGTTTTACCAACAGGAAGATGTTTTATGAAACGTATTCTGATGCGCTGGAGTCATGCACAATTTATTAATAATAATATTGACAGTGTTGAATTGTAAATAATCAAATAAATATATGCACTAGATAAAGAAAAGGGCATTCACGACAGCAACAGGTAATCATTCAAGTGGTCATGCACCCAACAGGAAAGGATATGCTGGTCAATGTGCTCGTCAGCCGCTAACAGGTCTGTCGTATTAAAGGGGCGCCTTCACAATGCAGGAAGGTAAAGGCTATGGTTGTTCATACGGGTGAGCGTTCCCGAGGAATCTTCCCGCGGGCAGTCGCCATGTGAAAGGGTCGTCGCTGTGTTTTCGGAAAGCTGATGAAACGTCACACATAAGTTAGGCTTTTGACAGTGAGTGGATCTGAGGAGTCGTGAACTTTAGTCTGAAATGTCGCGATATATCATCGCGGGCTGTAACAACTCCGTCTTGTAAAAACAAAGTGAAATTCTGTGACGTTTACAGCGTTACTCTCGGAGTAAGGATTTGCCGACCAATCAAACGATGCCTGGAATATGTGAGTAGACTCGTGCTCGAGTGTTGTAATTTTCTGCTAAGACTTGCGGCAAGAATTGTTTTAACTGGGTGCAATATAGTCAAAAAGTGGAGTCAAAGATACAGGTAGGAAGTGCCCTATCACTTCAATATTATCCGTCGCAAAACTGAGAGGAGTTTGTAAATCTTATTTCAACGGGAGTTAAAACTAATGCATTTCTCTTGTTGAAGTGTGTTGTAAGAATTTTTCTGCGAATTTAAGAAAATTTTGTTGGCAAACATTTAGCTTTATTGAATTTATGTTCTTATTAATATTTATATTCTTCTGAGTATGATCTCTACCTGTTTTGTTTTGTACCACAGAAATGGACCCAGTATATCACTGTTTCTACAAGTACTACTTATTTGAGATAGCTGAGATGAGAGTGAATCAGTCTCCAACTACTCCCATTGATTAAGAAGTTATCATCAGTGACAATACGAACTGATCCTGGTGACAGGAGCAAGTACCATGTTAAAAAGCTGAGGCCTCATGAAGTAAAATTCATGTAAGACATTCTTCTCCAAAAGGTCGTTGTTAGATGGCTCTGAGATTTCTGTATAACTGTCTCTCTCTATTTTCCATACACAGACACCCACAGCGGGGGAGGGCGCGACAGAGTGGATGAGGTGAACGGGGCCGAGGGTGTTAATGGGGAGGAGAGTGAGCGTTGGGGGAAGAGAGAAGGAGGATGGTAGTGGGAGAGAGATTGCGGAGGGTCAGAGGTGGCGAGAGAGGAGGTATATGGGGAGGGAGAGGAGGTGAAGACGTCAAAGTGATTAAAAATTGAAGTGTCGATTATAAAAACGGAATGGAAGCTGAATAGGTACTTCAGGCAATTGCTTGTACTTTACGCAAACAAATTGTCAAACATTTATTTATCATCTTTGATAATATCACCGGTGGAACTGACGATAACAGAAAAGTAATGTTTTAATAGTTATAGTAAAAAATAGACTTATCTTTTATCTGGACGTATTTATTCTGAAATATGTGTTTATTCGAGGTTCCCAAGGAAAATTGATGGTTTTATAAATGGTGCTTCTGTTCTCACATATATACGGTTTAAGTAAAAACAGTGGATACAGTTAAAATATTTACTCTAATATATTGAATTCAATGATAATGTATTCCGAATAGCACTCTCAGAGAGAAATTAGAGATTCGATAATCTGCTCATAACTTCTTGATACTTTAACTCTTGCTTTCAAACATAATAGAAAAAAACCCGAGGTAACAGAAACAGGGAGTAATTGGAACACAACAGTTTGGTTAATTTTCGTTTCATTCTGCTTTTACGACATTAATGTTTTGTTGAAATGTGTTTCGAGCAAAATGAACGGTGTTCCTTTCTAGTTAGTCTTACTGAAGTGAATATTGTACGACTACCAACCACTATAACAGCTATAAATTAATGCAATTTTTCTCGGGGTTGTTTATTTATAAACGTTTCTCGAGAAACAAACCGAGTAATAGTATTATTGATGCACAATATTTCGGTGACAATAATCGTCGAAATATTGTGGTGCAGTTCCCCTAAACTTTATTCTACTAAACTTCCCTTATTTGATGTACACCAGGAAGAAATATAACTGCAGCGTGATTTGAAATCCAGGGAACAAATCTGAAGGAGAGTTTAAACTCAATACAGCAAAACACTACCGCCAAGAGTGAATGTTAGAAAACGCAGCATTAATAAGGCATCGCAAACTGGTTTATCAGTCGCTAAGCAGTCACAAATTACACGATGCGTAAATGATGAGATATCTCTCATACATGCCAAGGACGACTCTGATTGAAAGAGGGGTGGTATGTTCCGGTAGCGCTTGACAAGCGAGTTCTTACGATAAAGATGCATCAATGACCTATATCGCTATAAATTTTATATAGGTTACATATTATTATGCTTTTTCTTTAGTAGCCCTTACTTTTTTTGGTGCTTGGATGACTGCGGACACAGAACTTCATCGATCCAATAGCTCTATCACATCTCATGCTTTGCGGGTGAAAAGTAAGGTGGAACTTATCATTTGATAAAATTTCGTATGGACTGATGATGAAAAGTTACGGCGCTAGATTCAGTAAAAATCTCCCCCCCCCCCTCCTCATGACACTGTATCCCCTAATGGCTGGGAATATCATCAGGACAAATCTCTATGACCAACAGTCAGTTGAGATGTAATTTGTTAAACTACGGCTATGCCACATTGTACAGATCGCACCACGACGAACCTTGTCTACTTTGCAGGTTACCATGACACAGGAAGATATGCGCGGCCAATTGAAACGGTTAGTGCGATGGGGCAGCTACACTCCGAAATGTCCAGGCCAGCAATGCCACGTAGTTTTGGTTTCAGATTAGACTTTTTTTTTTTGTCCCGTACGTGGTTCTTTCAACTCCGGTTGATTTTCGCACTAGAGATGGAGCTGACGGGGTCGGCGCCCCGCTCCGGCCAGTTTTTTCCCGCAAAGTTCCTCCACGGTGCTCGTCTGCTAGCAGGCTGAGTGGAATTAAAGGATGTCGTTATTTCATGGAGTTTATAGTATTTGCCAGTGAAATGAAAAAATCATGCTATAGCTAAATTTCGAGTTATTGTATTCATTATAAAACATTTACATATTTAGATAAATCACAGGGGAAATAAAGGTTCCATAACAGCTATAAATAACGGAAAAAGCCGCAAACATTTGTCAACCTTAAAGCAACCTTGATAGTCCTAAAAATGGTAGTGTTATGTTAGTTAAGTGTTAAATAAAAAGGAGCAAGAAGAACAAAATATTATCTAAATGTTCTCCTTGTTCAAAGTGACTTAAAATTGAAATACCTTTTTTTATTTAAGAAGTATAATCGAAAATATATCATTTCTGTTTCGAATAACCAGGATATTTTTACTTTCTGTTGTAGTATATTACATCATAGTTTTTGTGCATACTAACTGGAATAGTAATCAAAATATTTGTTGTTTGAATTTAACCCTCTAGAATAGGTACTGATCCAATAAACTTATGTGTGTTCCTGTCTGTTTGAATTGACGTTTAATGTTTGATATCTTCCTGCCTGTAATGATAATCTTAAGTTTTTTTCTGATGGGTGAAACAAACTGTTATTCAAACTAATCTTTCATACAGGTCGAATAACTGACTTGAATATTTAACTCATTAAGATGTGTAATAATACTACAGCAAGGAAAAGTATACTTTACATTCAGCTTGGATTATAAGAATTAACTATACTCTGTGTTGACTTATGATAACGATGGCAATGTCAAAGGAATAAGAAAGGCGACATAATTAGTTCCACCACAAGATACTATTACAATTTTATCAGCGACGTCAAATATTGCAATGTACTGTACATAGAGATTTAGACGTGCATAAAAAATTCATAAGATATTAACATCAATGCTTTTAGAAGTAAAATAGGACCTTCTGTCCAAATTCATAAGTCAGAATTGTGGGAATAGAGTACCCTGAACCGTTCATAGAAAGTGGATCTATCGAATTACACTTAAACTGGTACTGAAGATTGGCACATTCGCTTATAATTTAAAGGTATTTGGAAAGATAAAGTATCCGAAATTTTCACCACAGATATATAGAGGAGGACAGGCGCAGTAAAAAACACTCCACAAACAGAAAAAAAAAACAATATTTATATGGAAGAAATGGAGTAGAGACAGCAGAAGAAATTCTGTGAGGCGATGTTTATACGGAATTAGGCTGTTATGATATGATTGAAATAAGGATATAGCTCTTCATTATCTGTTATCCCGACCTACTACAGCCACATCTAAGGTGATTTCTAAAATCATTTCTGAATCCGGGTAATTGCAGTAATGAATGGGAACCCTTAATCACACCGCTTCTGCTCTACAGAAGAAAGCCGTTAAGCAGCGAAAAGTTTAATTTCATCGCATGCTACAAGCTCATTAATATAAAGACGTATTTTCACTTGAAGAGTTTCATGTTCCGATTTCTGACGCTCGAAAGTAATTGTATCGCATAAATTATAACCATATCTGGAACCGAATTACCATTCCAACTAGCAAAGTGAGCAACTACTGCAGCTAGACGTCTGATTATTGAAATCATTTCCAGATATGATTTACGAGAGCCTCTTTAATGCTGCCTGGCACAGGGTATCACAAAAGTTGAATTTTAATCCATTCAATATCTGTTTCGATCATTACGTCTTTCTTGTACTTGAATACGTTTTCTATGGCAATCAAGAGAAACTAATAGGTTGTACGTCAAAAACATGGAAAGTAAAGTCTAAACGTCATTTTGCTTACTGCGATTTGTAACTGAATGTTTCAGTAATGGCTGTTTCTAACAAAAGGATGTAATGGTTGAGAAACATTTCTCGTACTGATGTCATACTCCCGCAAGTGAAACAAATCAGTAAACAAATATGGGAAGAGAGTAAAATCTAGGCTGTAATTTTGTAAATGGATTCGAAGCTTCTGCGGCCATCTTCGTTAGTAATTACTAGCTTTTTCATATAATGCTGCGTTTTTATTTCGTTCACTAAACTTGCAACTATCATGCTGCAGCCTTTAACACACATTTTAAAGAACAGCACCAAGAAACACGAAGTGTTAGTTCGCTGTCCTCGTTGAAATTGTTGCTGTTCTTTGAAATTTCCAAATCCTCCTTCATTCATCTAGGCGACATCTCATCTTTTCTCCACAGCGAACGGCGGCGGATTAGTCGCTGTCGTTGTGCTAGTAGTGTATATGTTTTCGAAGTCCACCCGCCCAATTGCGACGTGTTTCACCAAAACTAACACCGCCACCACTGCTGAGAATTTCACAAACACCCGCAAGCTGTTGTTATTGTAAACAGCCTTTCATCCGAATGAACGACTGATTGCTCAAGCTTGCATCCTGCCTTATTAACTGTTGGCATCCACACCAGCTTCAACAAATTTCCAAAACTGTGCACGTACTGTAAGAACTCCGTTAGATTCTCCATACTGTACAACCGGTACGTTGATGACACCTTCATAATCTGGCCACATGGTATGAAGAAATTGAAGTAGTTCCTACACCATCTGAACAGTGTTCACCACAGATTACAATTAATTAGGAAAGGGAAAAAAATTTGACAATTGCTATTTCTCGATGCCCTGATAAATAATCGAAGAGACTGACTCCTAGGCCTAGGTGATGGTGTGTACCAGAATGTGACTCGCACTAAAAGATTGATGCGTGCCAAGTCGTACCATGATCTGGTGACGAATACAGGTGGTCTGATGTCACTGAGCGTAAAAGTGAAGACAGTTTGTGAATCTTAGAGTCTGCTGGAGTAAATGACAACTCTCACATGAACGCCTACCTTGAAAACGAGTTCAGAAGGGTTTTAAGAACTATTAAACTCGTTGAGGACCTCAACGTTTCTCATGAAATACTTGCTAAACTGGACACTGATCTATCACAGAACTCTTTCTTCCTTGCGAAATGGTGTTACAGACCGAACTGTAAATTTGTTTAAGCGGATTGAGGAAGAAATGGTTTATAGGCCAAGCTGAAATATTGACCAGTCGTTGGCTGGGGGAGAAGATCGTTACATCCCCACCAGCTTGCGAGTGTTTATGAAATTCCTTGTAGCTGTGGCGGTGTTCAGATAGGTGAGATGTTTTACACTTTAGTGGATAGATATCCGCCACTACAAGCAAATCAACAGCGATAATCCACTGTAGTTCACTATGCGGTCAATTTCGGGGACGCAATTAAATCTGGAGACACAAGACTATTCGAGAGAAGATCAGTGACGGCCTAAGAAGCTAAGGATCCAATAGAAATTTAAATGAACATCAATAATTTCAACTAGGAAAGCGGGCCGCTGCTACAAGACGCTTGTCGCTCTTTGCTGAGAAATAAGTAAACAAAATATTACCTCCGAGGAAGTCTGCAACAGAACAGTCGAAAGCTTGGCGAAAGAAACAAAAACGCGGCCTTTGCTGAAAAATCTAAGTATTGCTATAACTTTGTAGTTACTTCTAACCTCGCCTTCGTATAGTGTTCGCAATTAAACGTTAGGGGAGAAACCACGGTTAACCATTACACTGCTCGCTTGTCAAAACGGTATAATCAGAGGTCGTTTCGTTGCATGAGACATGCATTACTATTTCAACCAATACGCTAAAAACATTTAGATGATCAGGGCAACGATAAAATACGTTAAGTTTCATCACACAGCGCTAACTCCAAGGTTACATTTCATTTCGCAGCCACAACTACCTGCGCACACCACTGCTGTTTGCTAGTAGTAGTAATTTCAAGTTTCCCATCGTGCACTGTGGTGGTTGCATGTCGGTGAGTGTGGGAGTGTGGGAGAAATGGTAGTTTAAGTTGGACGACCTAAGGCATTTTCATATTTAGACCAACGAGTTCAAAAATTTTTTGGAATCCTCTAGAACAGTGTTTCCCAACCTTTTTTGGGTCATGTCCCACTTTCAACATTTTTTTGCCCCCCCATACATAATTTTTAATAAATAAATTATTTGTTATTAAAGAAACTGATATACGATGGTTTTTGAAAGAAAACACTTTAATATAATCATAAAACACAGTAAGTAAAATTAAAAAACATATAATTAAATACTAAAATTCAAATTCAAAAGATTTATAATAAACATTTATTATTGCAATTTAGTGTGATCCTTTTAAGAATTTGCTTTTTTGCTATATTTGTAACCATATCTGGCATTGCGTTTAAATAACCCAAAGAGAAAGCGGTAAAGTCGCATCAAGTCAATTTCTAAATTGCCCCCCTAAAAAAACCAAATTGCCCCCCTGTGGGGCGTGGGCCCCACGTTGGGAAACACTGCTCTAGAATGTTCTTGGATGTACTTAAATGTTCTTGAATAATGTTCTAGAAAACGACTCAATTTTCAGCTATTAACTATATGTAACATATTTAATGAATTTACCGATTTTGACTGGTCTTTCACTGGCGCGATACTGATTTTGCATGGAGTAATATAAAATCCCTTTTATCCCGGAAATACTTAAGGATTCGTCGAAAAAAAAAAAAAAAAAATCGAAATTCTTGACAAACACGAACGAAGTTGTGGGCACCAGCTAGTATGAAAAAATTATCCTACAGTCTAAAGTTGCATTCTGGGTCCTAAGTGTACTCCGGAGAAAAAAAACATGCTAATCTTCATAGGGTTTTATACGATCCTCTAAATGTCAATTTCTCTGTTTTCATGTAGATGTAGTTTTGCTTGCTTCACATAAACCAAAAACTCCGCTAAGACGGTGTCAAGGCCGGGGCCTCATTTCTCAAGGAATGTGGAAAGATGAGTCGGAGGGTGAAGCTGGTGAAAGAGGCACCTGTCCACGTTGGATTATGCAGCTACTGTACCCCAGAAGGGGGGCTAAAAATAGTGTTTGATTCATAGTGAGTGACTGATTTTAGGTTGGGCAACCTTCTGCCTATGTGGAAACGAACAGGATACTACCACATTATATTTCCCAAGTAGTACACGGTATGGCTCTCAATGTAGAAAATCAAGGGGTAAACTATCCCATCACTTGGATTTCAGGGAAGGGAACAATACATTGGGAGGAAATACCTTTGAAAAGAAGAAGAGACGACAGAGGAAGAAAAGATATGGATTGGATCTTTATTGCAGGTAGGAAAACTATAAAATGCAAAACAGAATATGAGTAAGAATGATTAGATGCCCTTGTCATGTGTGAAGTGAGATGGGGACGAAACGGTGACGTAAAAAGTGGGGATTATAGTTTTTCTATTCAGGTAAAGAGAAGAATGGTGAAAATGAAGCGGGAATAATGATAGGAATTAAACTGAAAATTAAGTTTATGAAGGTGTAATGTATTAATGGTCGACTGATGATGCTATTGACTGCACTGTAGAACGAAAGATGTGATATTAATACAGGTATTCATTTCAACTAGCCAGCATAGAGATGAGTTGGCAGAAGAATATTATGTGAAGATGGAAGAACTTATTGATAAAGAGATTAGAAATGCTTGTATAATCATTAAGGGATACTGGAATGCAATGGTAGGTGAGGAAAACAAAAAGATGAAGAAGGGAAATTTGGATTAGAGATACGATTTGTGAGGTGTGAAAGACTAATTAAGAAAATTCGCTAATGGTGGGCAACACGCTATTTGAAAAATACAAAAGGAGTCGTTATACATGGGTCTCTAATTTGAATGGAGAATGGTACCAGATGAACTACACCCTGATACAAAAAAAGTTTAGGAAGTGTCTGAAGAATGCTAAAGCAAACCAAGGAGCGGACACAAATTCAGATCACAACATCTGAGCATGAGAAATACAAGTACAGTTAAAGAAACTGAGGAGCGGTAAAGCAAGAAAAAGACTGAACTTGGCAACACTAAAGGAGGAAGAAGATAGGGCTTTGGAGCTGGAAAAAAGGTTAGTGAAAAACTAACGAAGAGGAATAGCTGAAGAATTTGTAAACGAAAGATTGATAAATATGAGGGAAGGACTCATGAAAGCTGCCAAAGAAGTTCTAGGAGTCAGAAGGTCCAAAAATTATTGGGAAAGAGTGGATAATAGAAACATATTGAAGAAGATGGAAGAACGGATAAAGAGGAAAAATGCGGAAGAAGGACAAAGGAGGTATAGGAAACTGAACAAGGACGAGAAAGTTTGGTGAATGAGAAATGCGAGGAAATAGAGAAATTGTAGAAAGAGTTAAAGTATGAAATGATATACAGAATAGCTATTGAGATAGCCTTTGAAAGTAAAACAAACAACAACAACATGGAATCAGAAAGAATGAATGTCACATTAGTAAAAGAACCGCATGGGTTATTGATTAGATGGCAAGAATATATATAATACTTGTTTAAGAGGGATCAGATACCAAGTGAAACTGAAGAGAAGGCACGTGTAACAGAGGATGGAAATCTGTATGACATCCTGGAGGCAGAGGTAGAAAAGACACTGAAGAAGAGGAAGAATCGGAAGGCACGTGGAACCATTAATTTATCAGCAGAAGTGTTGAAGAGTTTAGGAAACAGAGAAATAAGGGAGATAGTCTGCCTTTGTTATGAGATATATGACAAACGGGAATGGCCAAATGACATTCTCGCAACAGTAATGATACCAATGCAGAAAAAATGGAATGTAAATAAATCAGAAAAGCTTAGGACTATCAGTCTAATTTCGCATGCAGTTAAAGTAATGTCGAGAGTGCTGAACGAAATGCTATATGGAAAAATAGATAAATGGATTGGAGAAGGAACAGCTTGGATTTAGGAAAGGAAAGGGAACAAGGGATGCTATTGGCCTGTAAAGAATCATAAGGAACATATATACTGATAAATGAACGGAAATTTATTCCATATTTATTGGATTGAAGAGAAGGCTTTTGACAGGGTGCAATAGAAAAAGTTTATGGATTTACCGAAGAGGAAAGGAGTAGATTCAAGGAAGAGAATTTTGGTACAGTACCTATATTTACAACAGAAAGTAAGAATAAAGGTTGGAAACGAGATGTTGGGAGAAAGCAGCTTTGATAGGGGCGTTTGTTAAAGTTATTATTCAGTTTACACCGAAGAGAGATTATTGGAAAATGCTTAGATGGAAAAAGAAACGTGCGTATTGGTGGCAAGAGAACAGAGTGTATAAGATTTGCCGATGATATGGTGTTGAAAGCAAAAAGAGAGAGAACTTAAACAAAATGTTGTAAGATGTAAATGAAGCTTGTGAAGAGTAGGGAATGAGAATCAGAACAGCAAAGCAAAGTGTATAGCGATTGGTAAAGAAAGTAAACTGATAAATATTAGGATAGGTCAAGCTTATGTCAGCCGAGTTTAGCCTTCAATTATCTTGGAAGAAGAGGAGATTATTAAGTGGGAAAGCACAAGGGAAAAGGAATGGCAAATGAGTATGGAGTTTGGTTCTTTGTGGGACAGACACGTGTACAGTGAGGCGAAAAGATGGAAAACAGAGAGAAGCATTTGAGATGTGGATGTGGAGGAAAATGGCGAGGATAAGCTGGATGGAAAAATTGAGTAATGCTGAAGTACTGGAAAGGGTTGGTAAGAAGAGGAAACTACTCCACATGATAGCAGAAAGAACGAAGAACTAGATCGGACACTTGCTGGGACGGGAGTGCTTGCTAAAGGCACTACACTGACATCAAGAGAAGGGCAAAAGACAGGAGTGCATGGAGAGCAACCATGTGAAAAGCTGCCTTAGGGCAAAACGCTAATGATGATGCAAAATTCAACCATTCGCTTCCTCTTAGACTCTTTCTTACCATTCAAATGGATAGAAATTTTTTACAGTTTTTCGAAATAACTAAGTAGCACAAAATACTTTTGTCTTAATAGAAGGTATTACGTAGTGTGTCATTTCGTACAAGATAAAGATATTTTTAGAAATGAAGGCAGTGTATGATATTTATGGCAACAGATATCAGGCGAGTGATATTTTCCAGTGTCTCTGTTATTTGATTTAATCAACTTTTGTTCGTAATGTGAACAAGTGTAATGCATTACTTCTGTTGAAATGGGAGAGGGAGGTTAATAGGAAAGATATATGTAACTGAAAAATTTAATCCATCCAGGAAGCTAACGTTGCTGCAGGTATGACATGGTCACAGTGGGCTCTCCAATTATGACGTAGCGTCTTCGGAGCTCAGCTGGCGTGACGGCTCATTAACAAGTCTGAGCCTCCTGGCAGGTGGGAGTCGCACTCCGCGCTGTCGATCAATCACAGACAGGTGCCCCGGTAACGTCAGCTGCCTGGCCAGCGGACAGCGCTCCATGTTGCATGGTGTACTTCTTACTTTTACACCTGCCACTCAATTCGCCATTCTTGATTAACAGAAATATAAATAAATACTAAATTAGCTTAAACTCCAGAAGTTATGGTTCTGATTTATACCTCTGTCATAATGTTACTGTTGCGGATATCATTAGAGCAACATAGGTTTGTGTGATGCCTATTTGTATTTAATTCTTTCCCTGTTGAACATATTGTAATGCGAACAATAATATTCGCATTAAGCTTCCATCAAATAAGATTTGAGAGAGCGTACGTAGTAAAATCTGTTCTAAAGAGAAATACGATCAAATCTTTAGATAATTAGTTGGAGTTAGTTAGTTCAACAGGCCATAACAGAATTCCTTCCGTTCCTTGCCGGCAGTCCTTTCGCGCCTATAACGACCTCGTCGTTGACAGGGCGTTAGGTCAAAGGCAAAAAAAGGTTACTACATTCTCTGTATCGTTAATTGGCAAACGAAGTAAATCTACGCACCGTTATGCGTTGTGTCCCTATGTACTCCATTCCTTCTAAATATATATTAACTTCATTATTGAAATTGTGGAATCCATTTAGTCTCATTAATAACAATTATTTTGTATTTCACTGTTTTAATCAAAACATGGCGATGCAGTAAAGTTAAATATAACAGTGTGAGAAGGTTCATTTTTGTAGTGACACAAAATCGATTTTTCAAGATAGAAACTTACATTCCAGATTTTAAGGAAGAACATGTTTTAGTACTACCCACGTGTACATCGCACTTATATACAATTATATCCAGCTCTCATAAAAGAGAGAGAAAATGATTCCCTCTAAACTTAGTAATGAAGTATCTGAATTATATCTTATTCTACAGTATTATACAATACATTTATTAATCACAACTAGTCTTGTGCAAATGGCATTTGAAATTAGAGTACTCTTAAAGTGATGACATTTTGTTTAAACTTAAAATTCCGACTGAATTATATATAAATCACTTTTATCATACACTAATCTCGAAAAAAAAAACACATATTAGTATTTTGTCTCAAACAAATAATGTAAAAATTGAACTGAAATTTCAGTGGCGCCTGCTGATCATTTGTAAGTAGTCTATGTTAATTAAACGATTACTGCATTACAAATCGTGTGTGGAGTCGAACAGTCGTTGGCTGCTACCTGCGAGCGCCCATTCTAGTCGGTTGATAAAGCAAAGTGCTGTACGTTTTCCGACAGCACTTCCGCTGGGATTGGTGCTAAGTCAAGGCAGTCAACTCCCTGTTCACCAAGACAGAGGGAAAATGTGCACTTAGGTAGCAAGGACCAAATGCCTTCCTTCCTTCTACTGGTTAAGACATGATCCGAACTTTGAGCAGACACAAAGCGTTCTCCGTTGAACAAACGTGAAGTCAAATATTTTCCACCACGGAGATACGGTAAACCGAATGCTTACCACTAAAGTAAGAAGTAAAAGTCTCTCTCCAAGGTGAGACGTAGATCCCTTTCCTTTCTTGGAGCACACGGACACAGGAGGGCTCTCTCTCTATCCGACGCCTTTAGAGCCTTGAGCTCCATTGCGCCATCCTAAATCCTCCAATGGCAGCATGCTAGAATACTCAGTACGTTTTGTAATTAGACCATTCTAATGGGATTTTACGTGTTACGAGAATGTTCTAAGAAATCAAAGTTCACTTTGACTTGGTACCAATCGTATTGGACCACTTCATGTCAGGATTTTTTTTTTTTTTAATCTGCTTAACTTCTCTCTAACAGCGAGGTCTTTAGAGACGGGAAAGGATAGGGGCAAGGAATGGGAAGGAATTCGGCCATGGCCTTTTGAAGAAAGCATCCCGGCATTTGCCTGGAGTGATTTGGGAAACCATGGAAAACCCAAATCTCGATGTCCGGACGGGGATTCGAACCGCCGACCTCCCGAATGCGAGGCCAGAACGCTAGCCGTTACACCACCACGCTCGGTCCATATAAGGAGAGCTTGGCTGTACATTAACAGAACATTCTCATTACCGCGAAGATATACTGTATTACTGTACCGAATATTGAAGCACTGTTTGAACCACCTTGTGTGTGGACAGTTGTTTTAACACGCTGGATTTTTTCAAATTTCACTTTGTCAGGAAACTCTTGAGAAACCTGAACAGAGGACGTTCCTGTCACATTTTTCAGATGAACAACCCGCTTTAATTTACTTACAAGGCTATGGTCCACATCCTATGAGGTCGTAGAAGATTTGCCTCTCTTTCTTCTTCTGAAAAGCCTCTCATAATATATCACCACTAGCTTCGTCGAACTTGTTCATATACATTAGTAACAAACTATCTTATTGCAGTTACTTCAGTTTCACTATTCATTGTACCATTACAACATCTCTACAAATCCATATAATACCCTACATTTGCAAAAGTTTCTAAAATTCTGGCTCCAAATTTACGAAAATATCAAAATCGTTCTCATTGATTATAATAACAAAAGAATTATATTAAAAATAATTCAAATGCAGAAAAAATGTTCAGCAAGGAAGATAGCGACGCTGTGAAAGAATGCCTTAAATGTTTAAAATCTCAATAAGTGTTGAACTCTATCAAAGAAACTAGAAATAACCACAACAATAACAAATATTTTACAGTATAGATGGGTACAGCGTATCAGCTGGTATTTGGCAATTTCTTTTTGTGTTACCTTCATTCCGATCTAAGCATTAATTCCTCTTTAATCCAACCATATATCGTTAGTCAGAAAAGGTTTTTAAATTCGATGAAAGGATTTGTTAATATTTAAAAATAAAATCTTCCCGCTGGGATTTTGTTATTGAGATAATCCTAGTGATAAGCTCAGTCCACTTCTGGGGTACGTGAATTAACTGCAAATTAGTCACAAATTTTAGTTCACATGAATCTGACAAAATAACTTTCTGAAAGCTCATTAGTCATTTTCATATTGATTATTGAACCTGATTTAACTTGAAATTTAAAACTACCTACCAACATTAAAAAAAAAAAAAAAAAAAAAAAAAAAAAAAAAAAAAAAAAAAAAAAAAAAAAAAAAAAAAAACCCAGATGCACGGATGCACGTGAATTCAGCGGTAAATCAATTATTTGTAAAACATTAAGTTTTAAAGAAAATGTCTTCATAATTTCTAGCATTGAGCTGCAGTTGAAGCATGATGTAAGCATTACAATGATTGCTCGAATCCTTCCAGCTGTTAATTTTTGGATGGAACAAGTTTCAGCAACAAATTAATATCACCGTGTATCGTGAAATGTGTGGATTGTGAACTAAACTACCCTGCAAGCGCTAATCCATGCTGATTCAAATACTGGTTGGGTCACCTAGTTTTCTGTTACAAGAATCCGAGACTATTTCCTGACACCATTTTATTTTTACATTTTACTTATTTATTTAATCTTTACTGCTTGAACACCTGGTAATCATGTAAACATATATATAAAATTGGCCTGCCGTTTTAGTCTTTTTATGTATAGTACATAAATAACTTTGCTAGGCCTTATAACTGATGATATGATTTAGTTTGGGCTCCCAGTTCATCTGTCCCTTAGGTTCCGAACGTAACGCTATTGACTGAAGAGGACCTTGGAGCACGCATCCGGCATACGTCACACAGCAAAAGAATATGTCGGGAAACAACGTCCACGTCCTGTCACAGTTCGTTCGAAATAGACACTACACGTGTAATTAAACAACTAGAGCTTCTGAAGAGGGTGAGAGCACAGGGTCCCAATTATACCCCAGTAAGATTATGTTCAGAGCGTGAGACTGAAATAAAACAATCTCCCGTAAATCGCTGGACAAAGAAAAAGTACATTCCGAATGAAAATAAGTGTAGAATTTTCGAATTTTCGAGAGATGATATAAAAGATACCCTTATAACAGCTGAAGGATCCCTGTAATATCAATCTCCTGCAGGATTCCAGAGCAATTCGCATGCTTGAACATTGTGGAATTCTTAGATGAGAGCCAATCATTACTCAAAACCAACATTATTTCTCTAACGGAAATCTCTTTTTCTTCGCCACTAGAGAATGATTCTTAATAACTGACCATCCGTTAGAAAGGCTGTCTATCCTCTCGACTTGAATTAAAACATCGATTATTTTTATTGTATATTATAGTAGATTCATATGTAATATTTTGTTTGTCGATCTTTCATTTTGTAACTCCAAACTAGACAAAAGTAAACCATTTTGTTCCACATCTACTACAATCACATGATGATGAAGTACCATGCCAACATGATATGGTCTGTCTACATATTTTCGAATTTTAGGATGGTCACGATGGGAGGATTCAAACATGTAAAAATATATCAACGATTTCGTTTGTAAAAAAAGATTGTATAGAAAAGTAATTGCAACAATTGTTCTACTTACTACTCCGAAGATTATATGTCCAGATCTTGTTATTTAGTAGTATTGCAATAAGTTTAGTGTTGCACGGCCTTGGTGAGCGAGAAACCGTATCTGCTTGTATTGTGTGATCCTTGCATTACATTATGCAGTAGACAATTAACACTTTTGTACAGATTAAGATATAGTCGAATTACAAAGTAGTAAATTCAGTAACACGCAACATTTACATAAGAAATTGACATAATGCCTCAGTTTACGAAACAGATCTATTTTAATTTATGGATTAATTTCCTAACCATAGGATAGAAATTGTAACTTATTAAAAGAGAGAAAATTAAAAAAAACCTTGAAAAGCTGCATTTAATAATTTAAGCTCATATGTTTCTCGTCTACGTTCACGGGAAACAATATTCTTATGAACTGTCAACTTTCTCATATTCCATTAACATGAATAATATTTTCGTAGATACATTTCTGCTAGAATGTACGTTGGTTTAAGGACTTGTGTCTAAGATAGCGACGAAGATAGTTTACTTCAATCAGTGCGCTCTTTGTATACTATAAGCATCCTTAAAATGCTTCCACAATGCACGACTTGGTGTAAGGCACGTCATATATTTTAGCATTCGTCTCAGAGACAGCTGGATAAGTGACAAACATTCGACAGCTGACACGTTTAGACTCCCCTGGGCAAACATCAAAATCTTGATCTAATTTATATCCATTCCATAAACCTCTATCACTGGTTGTGAAACTCGAAAGAGTCTGATATGGTTGCTTACCAGGATTTTTCGCCCTATTTACTCCAATCTCCGTCTCATAGGGATTTTAACACTTTACAATTACACTCGAAAGATTGGCAAGTATGAACTTACTATTTTCTGCAGTGCCTCAGTTTTAACAGTGCGTATTTGCGACAAAATCTATTCGGTTTTACCAACAGGAAGATGTTTTATGAAACGTATTCTGATGCGCTGGAGTCATGCACAATTTATTAATAATAATATTGACAGTGTTGAATTGTAAATAATCAAATAAATATATGCACTAGATAAAGAAAAGGGCATTCGCGACAGCAGCAGGTAATCATTCAAGTGGTCGTGCACCCAACAGGAAAGGATATGCTGGTCAATGTGCTCGTCAGCCGCTAACAGGAAGGTAAAGGCTTTGGTTGTTCATACGGGTGAGCGTTCCCGAGGAATCTTCCCTCGGGCAGTCGCCATGTGAAAGGGTCGTCGCTGTGTTTTCGGAAAGCTGTTGAAACGTCACACATAAATTAGGCTTTTGACAGTGAGTGGATCTGAGGAGTCGTGAACTTTAGTCTGAAATGTCAGGATATATCATCGCGGGCTGTAACAACTCCGTCTTGAAAAAACAAAGTTAAATTCTGTGACGTTCACATCGTTACTCTCTGAGTAAGGATTTGCTGACCAAGCAAACGATGCCTGGAAATGTGAGTAGACTCGTGCTCGAGTGTTGTAATTTTCTGCCAAGACTTGCGGCAAGGATTGTTTTAACTGGGTGCGATATAGTCAAAAAGTGGAGTCAAAGATACTGGTAGGAAGTGCCCTATCACTTCAATATTATCCGTCGCAAAACTGAGAGGATTACGACGCATTTTGTAAATCTTCAAAACGCTTTCTGTGAAAACTTCCGTTTATTTCAACGGGAGTTAAAACTAATGCGTTTCTCTTGCTGAAGTATGTTGTAAGAATTTTTCTGCGAATTTAAGAAAATTTTGTTGGCAAACATTTAGCTTTATTGAAATTATGTTCTTACTGATATTTATATTCTTCTGAGTATGATCTCTACCTGGCTTGTTTTGTATCACAGAAATGGACCCAGTATATCACTGTTTCTACAAGTACCACTCATTTGAGATAGCTGAGATGAGAGTGAATAAGTCTCCAATTAATTAAAAAGTAATCATCAGTGACAATACGAACTGATCCTGGTGACAGGAGCAAGTACCATGTTAAAAAGCTGAGGCCTCATGAAGTAAAATTCATGTAAGAAATTCTTCTCCAAAAGGTCGTTGTTAGATGGCTCTGAGATTTCTGTATAACTGTCTCTCTCTCTTTTCCATACACAGACACCCACAGCGGGGGAGGGCGGGACAGAGTGGATGAGGTGAACGGAGGCCGAGGGTGTTAAAGGGGAGGAGAGTGAGCGTTGGGGGAAGAGAGAAGGAGGATGGTAGTGGGAGAGAGATTGCGGAGGGTCAGAGGTGGCGAGAGAGGAGGTATAAGGGGAGGGAGAGGAGGTGAAGACGTCAAAGTGATTAAAAATTGAAGTGTCGATTATAAAAACGGAATGGAAGCTGAATAGGTACTTCAGGCAATTGCTCGTACTTTCTGCAACCAAATTGTCAAACATTTATTTATCACCTTTGATAGATATCACCGGTGGAACTGTAATGTTTTAATATTTGTAGTAAAAAATAGACTTATCTTTTCTCTGGACGTATTTATTCTGAAATATGTGTTTATTCAAGGTTCCCAAGGAAAATTGATGGTTTTATAAATGGCGCTTCTGTTCTCACATATATACGGTTTAAGTAAAAACAGTGGACACAGTTAAAATATTTCCTCTAATATATTGAATTCAATGATAATGTATTCGGAATAGCACTTTCAGAGTGAAATTAGAGATTCGATAATCTGCTCATAACTTCTCGATACTTTAACTCTTGCTTTCAAACATAATAGAAAAAAAACCGAGGTAACAGAAACAGGGAGTAATTGGATTACAACAGTTTGGTTAATTTTCGTTTCATTCTGCTTTTACGACATTAATGTTTTGTTGAAATGTATTTCGAGCAAAATTAACGATATTCCTTTCTGGTTAGTCTTACTGAAGTGAATATTGTACGACTACCAACAACTACAACAGCTATAAATGAATGCAATTTTTCTCGGCGTTGTTTATTTATAAAAGTTTCTCGAGAAACAAACCGAGTAATACTATTATTGATGCACAATATTTCGGCGACAATAATCGCCGAAATATTGTGGTGCAGATCCCCTGAACTTTATTCTACAACTTTCCTTAATTGATGAACACCAGGAAGAAATATAACTGCAGCGTGATTTGAAATCCAGGGAACAAATCTCAAGGGAAGTTTAAACTCAATACAGCAAAACACTACTGCCAAGAGTGAACGTTAGAAAACGCAACATTAATGGTGTATAAGGCATCGCAAACTGGTTTATCAGTCGCTAAGCAGTCACAAATTACATGATGCGTAAATGATAAGATGTCTCTCATACGTGCCATCGACGACTCTGATTGAAAGAGGGGTGGTATGTTCCGGTAGCGCTTCACAAGCTTGACGATAAAGATGCATCAGTGACCTACATCGCGATAAATTTTATATAGGTTACATATTATTATGCTTTTTTTTTTATTGAACCTTACTTTTTTTGGTGCTTGGATGACTGCGGTCACAGAACTTCATCGATCCAATATTCCAGTGCTGTTATCTTCTCCTTTACCTCTATCACATCTCATGCTTTGCGGGTGAAAAGTAAGGTGGAACTTATCATTGGATAAAATTTCGTATGGACTGATGATCTATTGGTAACAGAAAAGTTACGGCGCTAGATTCAGTAAAAATCTCCCCCCTCTCCCCCCCCCCCCTCCTCATGACATTGTATCCCCTAATGGCTGGGAATATCATCAGGACGAATCTCTATGACCAACAGTCAGTTGAGATGTAATCTGTTAAACTACGGCTATGCCACATTGTACAGATCGCACCACGATGAACCTTGTCTACTTTGCAGGTTACTATGACGCAGGAAGATATGCGCGGCGAATTGAAACGGTTAGTGCGATGGGGCAACTACACTCCGAAATGTCCAGGCCAGCAATGCCACGTAGTTTTGCTTTCAGATTAGACAATATTTTGTGTGTGTGTGTCCCGTACGTGGTTCTTTCAACTCTGCAGAACCCCGCTCTCCGGTTGATTTTCGCACTAGAGATGGAGCTGACGGGGTCGGCGCCCCGCTCCGGCCAGTTTTTCCCCGCAAAGTTCCTCCACGGTGCTACTCTGCTAGCAGGCTGAGTGAAATTAAAAGATGTCGTTATTTCATGGAGTTTATAGTATTTGCCAGTGAAATGAAAAAATCATGCTATAGCTAAATTTCGAGTTATTGCATTCATTATAAAACATTTACATATTTAGATAAATCACAGGGGAAATAAAGGTTCCATAACAGCTATAAATAACGGAAAAAGCCGCAAACATTTGTCAGCCTTAAAGCAACCTTGATAGTCCTAAAAATGGTAGTGTGTTTAGTTAAGTGTTAAATAAAAAGGAGCAAGAAGAACAAAATATTATCTAAATGTTCTCCTTGTTCAAAGTGACTTAAAATTGAAATACCATTTTTTATTTAAGAAGTATAATCGAAAATATATCATTTCTGTTTCGAATAACCAGGATATTTTTACTTTCTGTTGTAGTATATTACATCATAGTTTTTGTGCATACTAACTGGAATAGTAATCAAAATATTTGTTGTTTGAATTTAACCCTCTAGAATAGGTACTGATCCAATAAACTTATGTGTGTTCCTGTCTGTTTGAATTGACGTTTAATGTTTGATATCTTCCTGCCTGTAATGATAATCTTAAGTTTTTTTCTGATAGGTGAAACAAACTTTTATTCAAACTAATCTTTCATACAGGTCGAATAACTGACTTGAAAATTTAACTCATTAAGATGTGTAATAATACTACAGCAAGGAAAAGTATACATTCAGCTTGGATTATAAGAATTAACTATACTCTGTGTTGACTTATGATAACGATGGCAATGTCAAAGGAATAAGAAAGGCGACATAATTAGTTCCACCACAAGATACTATTACAATTTTATCAGCGACGTCAAATATTGTAATGTACTGTACATAGAGATTTAGACGTGCATAAAAAATTCATAAGATATTAACATCAATGCTTTTAGAAGTAAAATAGGACCTTCTGTCCAAATTCATAAGTCAGAATTGTGGGAATAGAGTACCCTGAACCGTTCATAGAAAGTGGATCTATCGAATTACACTTAAACTGGTACTGAAGATTGGCACATTCGCTTATAATTTAAAGGTATTTGGAAAGATAAAGTATCCGAACTTTTCACCACGGATATATAGAGGAGGACAGCAGCAGTAAAAAGCACTCCACAAACAGAAAAAAAAAACAATATTTATATGGAAGAAATGGAGTTGAAGTAAAACCTTGAAGGATGTTTATGGACAGCAGGAGAAATTCTGTGAGGCGATGTTTATACGGAATTAGGCTGTTATTATATGATTGAAATAAGGATATAGCTCTTCATTATCTGTTATCCCGACCTACTACAGCCATATCTAAGGTGATTTCTAAAATCATTTCTGAATCCGGGTAGTTGCAGTAATGAATGGGAACCGTTAATCACACCGCTTCTGCTCTACAGACGAAAGCCGTTAAGCAGCGAAAAGTTTCATTTCATCGCATGCTACAAGCTCATTAATATAAAGACGTATTTTCACTTGAAGAGTTTCATGTTCCGATTTCTGACGCTCGAAAGTAATTGTATCGCATAAATTATAACCATATCTGGAACCGAATTACCATTCCAACTAGCAAAGTGAGCAACTACTGCAGCTAGACGTCTGATTATTGAAATCATTTCCAGATATGATTTACGAGAGCCTCTTTAATGCTGCCTGGCACAGGGTATCACAAAGTTGAATTTTAATCCATTCAATATCTGTTTCGATCATTACGTCTTTCTTGTACTTGAATACGTTTTCTATGGCAATCAAGAGAAACTGATAGGTTGTACGTCAAAAATATGGGAAGTAATGTCTAAACGTCATTTTGCTTACTGCGGTTTGTAACTGAATGTTTCAGTAATGGCTGTTTCTAACAAAAGGATGTAATGGTTGAGAAACATTTCTCGTACTGATGTCATACTCCCGCAATGAAACAAATCAGTAAACAAATATGGGAAGAGAGTAAAATCTAGGCTGTAATTTTGTAAATGGATTCGAAGCTTCTGCGGCCATCTTCGTTAGTAATTACTAGCTTTTTCATATAATGCTGCGTTTATATTTCGTTCACTAAACTTGCAACTATCATGCTGCAGCCTTTAACACACATTTTAAAGAACAGCACCAAGAAACACGAAGTGTTAGTTCGCTGTCCTCGTTGAAATTGTTGCTGTTCTTTGAAATTTCCAAATCCTCCTTCATTCATCTAGGCGACATCTCATCTTTTCTCCACAGAGAACGGCGGCGGATTAGTCGCTGTTGTTGTGCTAGTAGTGGATATGTTTTCGAAGTCCACCCGCCCAATTGCGACGTGTTTCACCAAAACTAACACCGCCACCACTGCTGAGAATTTCACAAACACCCGCAAGCTGTTGTAATTGTAAACAGCCTTTCATCCGAATGAACGACTGATTGCTCAAGCTTGCATCCTGCCTTATTAACTGTTGGCATCCACACCAGCTTCAACAAATTTCCAAAACTGTGCACGTACTGTAAGAACTCCGTTAGATTCTCCATACTGTACAACCGGTACGTTGATGACACCTTCGTAATCGGGCCACATGGTATGAAGAAATTGAAGTAGTTCTTACACCATCTGAACAGTGTTCACCACAGATTACAATTAATTAGGAAAGGGAAAAAAATTTGACAATTGCTATTTCTCGATGCCCTGATAAATAATCGAAGAGACTGACTCCTAGGCCTAGGTGATGGTGTGTACCAGAATGTGACTCGCACTAAAAGATTGATGCGTCCCAAGTTGTACTACCATGCTCATATTAATCCGAACGACCTGAATTGCACATCGCTACATTTCATCCTGGGACTTATTCAACCAATTATACACATCTACCAAGACAGTACTATACCCGGTAGGTGGTACATTCATGTTAATATCCAAAATTGAGACTCACCCACCTCACAAAAAAAACGTGACATATTTTAACATATTCGTTATAGAAACGAAAATATGGATTGTATTTCGTTAATAAAAGAGTTGTGCAGACATTGAAAGCACTTAATTTTAGTTTTTTAAAACATTCAAGAGAAATTACGTGTCCATACAGAACATTAAAAGTTAACATTTTCAAACAAAAAATTAATTTTGAAGAAACGCTAGCGTCAAAAGAAAGGAAGACGTTATACCGATCATCTTTCACTTAAAATAACTGACTATTAATGATAAAATCAATATTTGCCATGTAAAGATAGTTTTAGGTGAGTGCGTTGACAAATAATTGCAGATTTTTGAAGTTAGTTAATTTTGCGGTGTGCTATGAAGACATGTTGTTCCCTTACTACCACATTTAAAATTATTTTAGAAACATATGGAAAAAATTATAACTAAATGACTGTTGTCGGTGACATGAGATGTCGTCAACGCATTCTGAGTTGACAGTATTTTAGCGTCAAAAAAAACTAATTTTCACCTACCATTAATAACGAAAGCTGCTTAAGGCGAAATTAACACTCTTTTCAAAACAAAAACAAAACATGATGAGGGGTCAGTAGTTGAAGGCACAATTTCAAAAAGTGTTGTCACCTTTGTGGTTTTACTGGTGTTTCATAAACAGGAAAAAACAAAAAACTAATACGCCTTTTTAGCTATAGCAATATTCTGTGGGTGGTGCTGTTAAAACTCAAACGACAGGTGAAACGTTGGTTTGATGTTCTTACCGAAAACGTTATTGGTAAGTATCCAAGGACGTGGATTTAAAACATTTGGTAATTAACGAACTGCTTCGATTGCTAGCGGACACGTTCGAAATCATTATTTCGCGATTTATACGCTTCTTGCTACTTGAAGTTATTATAGTAGGCCAACTTTTCACTCCATTCTGATGTTAATACTATGGTGAACTCTTCCGACAGTAGTCCGTAAAGAACCTGCACTGATTTGAGGGGTGAAATTGTTACCAGTCAACTGGTAACCCAAAATACAACCAGAAGTTTCGCAAGTGCGAAAATTTTAGAAGTG
>JARYHS010013630.1:271804067-271924002 GCA_031002005.1 Vandiemenella viatica
GTCATACTGGTAAGTGCACTTATACAGTCAAGTTTTTTGTAAATTTGACATGAATCAGCAATCACAGAAATAAAGTCACAAATTCTCTCAACGCGCGAAGTTTCTTACGTTTCTTCCTCCTCTTCTGTTTTGACAAGCAATCAATGCATGTGTTCAAACACAATAATTAAAAGTGCTATTTTCATATGCAGTGTAATTTAGTTTTGTAATCTCAGACATATATCTTCTTTTATAGTTCCATTTAAGGTGGCCACTCTGGTCACTCACCTTGTTATTTTTTTTTCAGGTTACATTCCTCCCTGGTAGGAGGCGGGCAGCCGAATGGTCTCAGGGATCCTTTTCAGCCAACCTAACCTAAGAGAGTAGGGAATGATTAAGAGTTCGTCCATGGCATTTAGAGCAGTTATTCCGTTATTCGCCTGGAATGACCCACATCACTGAGTGCTATAGGCATCAGAGTGCCTCTTTGTTCGAAAGAAAGCGGATTGGGAGCTGGAACGGGAAAGAGTTCGGCCATAACCATTTAGAGAAACCATCCCGGAATTTGAATGCATTGATTTCGGGAAACCATGGAAAACTGAATTCTGCGACCCTGCCCCGAATGTCGAGTGGTGAGTGTTATCGCTTTCCAGTCTGTCATTCGGAAGGACGGGAGTTCAAATCCCTGTCCAGCCCCGAATGTCGAGTGGTGAGTGTTATCGCTTTCCAGTCTGTCATTCGGAAGGACGGGAGTTCAAATCCCTGTCCAGCCATCCTGACTTCGGGAAACCGACCGAGCGTGGTGGTGTAACGGATAGCGTTCTGGCCTCGCATTCGGGAGGACGGCGGTTCGAATCCGCGTCCGGGCATCCAGATTTGGGTTTTCCATGGTTTCCCCAAATCACTCCAGGTGAATGCCGGGATGCTTCCTTCAAAAGGCCATGGCCGAATTCCTTCCCATTCCTTGCCCCCATCCTTTCCCGTCTCTAAAGACCACGTTGTTAAAAAGGGACGTTAAACTGTAAAAAAAAAAATAATAATAATAATTCGGGAAACCGAAATCACTCCCAGCGATTGCAGGGATGGTTCCAAAGTTCCTTCCCGCTTGCTATCCCCTAGGTTAGGTCGGCTGGAAAGGATTGCTTAGACCCTACAGCAGCCCTTCTTCTAGGTTTCACCTGCGATGAATGTTAACTGAAAAAAAAAAAAAAAAAAATGAATCTACAAAAATTTCAGAATTTACGGGTTAGTCCCCGTATCTTGGACCGAATATGATACTACTAATAATAAATATCTTCCTATATGTTAAGTGATGACACAAGCTATCACTTTGTGCGGTTTATCTAAAATCCATCCATACATACAGACAAAATTTCAAAATCTTTCTGTTAGGCACATCTTTCATCCGTAGTTTCCTTTACATATACACTTTCTGAAATAAATCTAATGACAATTCACAACTTTTCTACAATTTTATAATATTGATAAACGGTAACTCCTCAACCAATAGTTGGTTTCATTTAATATATATTTATGGGATTGTTTTCCCTTGACAATAAAACTGATTCGTTTCATCTCCCCCCCCCCCCTACCCGAACTTTTACTATAGAACAGAACATCTAACTGTATCACCTAGTTAGTGATCCGAAGAAATTTAAAGCTTAAGTCTTTTTTGAACACAAATATTTGTCGCGTGCCATGCCTGGATCTCTAGCAATATCGGGGAGGTGGGGCAATGTTGAGGCAACTGTGGCGTTAGTTGGTCACATCAGCAGTAATTGCGTATATAAAGGAGGCAACTAGACGGTGGTGGGTCTATTTGGTTGGCGGACGTCGCACGGAAGTTATCGCCGGCCCGGGCGGGCCAGGCCGGGCCCGAACACTGGACTCCGAGGCCTCGCAACTGCCTCCGCCCTCTGCTCTGCTCTAACACTGTAAGCATCTGTATCTTTATCTACTGGGCCATTGTACTGTTCCATTGTATATAGCTGAGACTATGTGTCTCCCTTATTGACCCTTTCTTTGAAAGGGTTGTAAATATACTTCTGTATCCTCAACGACTGTTTCATTCATAGCAGTAATAGAAGCATGCACGCCCGCGCTATAGACCATAACAGTGATTAGCTCCCTCCGAGTAGTCAAGCTACTCGACTAATTGCTCCCATAAGTACCTACCCTGCGTCACCGAGCCACAAGGCAATACCAGGGTTAGCTATAGCCACTGTAGAGGCGTTGCCCGGAGTTCTAAGAGAACCGGGAACGCGACATATGTTACAAACCAAAAAACGTGTTTATAAAAACGTATTTTCACCTAATTTCGTAAAATACATTAACGTTGCGTCATAATTTCCTAGATGATTTACAAAATATGAAATAAATAAAATTATTTACTTTTGTAACTTGAATCATCCAATTCAGGTACTGCAAGGTTTGGCGTTGCCATATCCCTTCTTGAGTAAGACACAGTACAATATTTCTTCATTCTGAGTATTTACTTTGTTTTCAGCATTTACCTGTAAAGTTTCTTTTCTAATGCTTGCTTAGTCCAAAACTCGAAGGTTGGTTGGTTTATGCGATGGAAGCATACAAATCCACTGTGTCAGAGGTTTGACGGCCAATTTCTTTCTCCTGGCTCTTATGCTTCAACGTGGAACCCGAATCACGGAATGACCTGGCGTAGCTCATATGATCAAACACAACTACCTGTCCCCACCTGATTTGAACTCGGGACCGGATCAGTAAACTTCTGGAAGCGCCTTCACCAGTGAGTTACCAGACCACTCTTTCGGGTGCCACATCTCAACCAATCGCTTGAACATTTATTCCGTAACAGGCTGGATCCGCAGAAGGTGATTATACTACCACGCCAGTAACATGCCGAAATAATTCTACAAGTTTTGGGTATGCTGTTGCATTTAAAAGTTGAAGGATTCTTAAAACTCCCACTTGTAGTAACAACACACCGTTCATTAACATATATGATAACGAGAATAATTTAATACGACTGTAAAGCATTTTGACATCAGTACAGCAATTTAAAACTGCATTCAACTTGTCATTGAAACATTAATTCATTTAAGAAATAACATATTCCATTTCATGAATCTCGCCCGGCAGTCTAAGGTTTCACCCTTTCCTGAGTTTCTGCCGCCGACACATTTCATCTGTTTAACGTGGGTCGTTGCGGTGTTGGCTCTGAAACGTGATCCACGACACTCGCTCCGATTTCGCAGGTGGCTGTATCAAGTCGGGACCTGCTGCCGTTACGGTCGTTTTATGCTCTTTTTCAGGTGCTAGTAACGCTGCTGGTGCATGGGTTCGTGCCTGGCGCGATGGCCGTTATTACATTAATGCGAATCAGAGCGGGCACCAACGCCGGCGGCGGATCGTGTACAGAAAACATTAGATTACGCCGAGGCTTCGCCACGGCCCGGGGCTGGGTATCCATCCTGCCTACCGGCGCCATGTTTTATTCATGGAAGTAACGCGCCTACCGCACCGTCCCACTAAGACTTAAATTACGACTTCGGAAAACCACACCACCTACTGGTCTCCTCCAACACCTACCTCAGCTAAATTCTCTTTTTACATTTTTCATATATGATATCATACAGCAAGTGTTCTAATCGAAATGCACACCATTACACATGTTTCAAAAAATCCTCTTTTTATTTTTGCCATCCAAGTTTGCGTGTTACTCTTTGAAGAATTTTATTTTACATTTCATGATTAAAATACTTGCTTACTAATTCATGATAGTAAAACAAGATAAAGGTCAGAATAGGTTTTATGAGAGGCGCGTGATTTGCATATGTATAACGCTTTGTCATTCAATCATTGCCTAATTGTGAGCAGTGACTTTAATATCATTTCATTAGGTCCATTTACGTGAAAACGTTCCCTGTCAATGTTATACCAACAATAATTTCAATGTGATCAGCGCCTCTAAATATATTTTTTATTCATACTGTGGTTACAACTGGCATCATCAGCCCATTTCTTCGCGCATAATCTTTCATGTAGGTACGTCAGTTGAATACTGTTTTACAGCAGTTTCATTTTCTTAATGACTTTGAGCCTTCTCAGGGCCGGCGTTAGGGGGGGGGGGGTAAGCGGGTCAAAAGTACCCGGCCCACTTAATGGAAATATATTGAGGGTAAATATGCGCTTACGAAAATAAAACAGATTTTTAGGATAGAAAAAAAAAATGAATTAAATAATGGAATAACGGTTTCAGCTTTTTTTTAAAATATTTCTGTTTGAGGTGTGTGAAAATGCGAGCTGATTACTCTAAGCTATGCCCACACCTGGATACTTGTGCTGGAACTTGTATCCAGATTTGTATGTTTGACAATTTGCGGCACATTACCTTATACAAACTGCTCAAATATTTGGTAAACATGGAACCACCTTATCCAAGTCAATCATACATTTTGTATATGCTCAATTCACCTTTTTCACTGACTTGCATATCCTACACGCGCCACGCACGTTAGCCAAAATTAACATAACAAAAAAATCGAAATTGGAATTTAGTGATATATACCAAAGCAGAAAGCGATTCTTTGTTCGCTCTGTTTATGTCATTTTTCATAGTTCTTTCATTAACAAGGAATAGCAATATATGTTTAACGCATAAATAGGATTTTTTGGTTACGTGTACGTTAAGTTTCCTATTTAAATGTCATGAAACTACAGACGCTTAAAATAAAATAAAAAAAACTCCATCAGATAACATTTTAATGCTTCGTAAATTCAAATAAAACACATCGGTATATACACAAGTTTCAAACCCTGCTTGATACTAGTGTATACTGATGTAAACGCCAGGTTCATACTCATACAAATCTATGAATGCCTCATACAACTTCCTATACCAGTGCCTATACAAGTTCTGATAAAAATACTGATACCTGTTCATAATTTGTGCCAGATGTTAACGTAGCATAATAGGCAACTATCATGAATACGGTGACACCACAATAAAAAACTGGTTAACTGAAGAGTACGCCACCCCGAAATAAACATTCTATCAATATTTTCATTCATGACATAAACTATCGATTTGATCGATTAAACTGAACGCTGGTTGATTCTCTCCAGAATGAAACTCACTGTCTCGAGACTGGAAAAGTTGATCACCGAAAATGTATCAAAGCAATCTCGTTATCAGCTTCTAATGCATATCGTTTCCACACACACTACTAAACTAAATAATTGAAATAAATCAATAATTGAAATAAATAACATTTTAGCATTAGATTATTTTTCAGTTTTTATGCATCTCATCTTATGGTCCATGTACTTATAACCCAACTTCTAACCAGGACTCAGTGGATTGAAATTACAGTGACACGTGCTTTGTAGTGCGATGCCTCTACGGTCTGGAATGCAATGAAATAATTCTGCGATTGAATGGGGAGTGGTAAACTGAAGCACATAAATATCCCGGTGCGGACAGCAATTCGCATTTGGAGACCACACTGGAGCATGAAATATTGTATTCGTCGGGCATATTTTTCGGAATTGGGCTTTTGTCTCGCAGCGGAGTGATGCCGACTTTATTTGACGGTCTTCCACCGCGGCTCTGGATGAATGTAATGCGGCTCAGCGGACTGGAAGAGGCCCGTCCGAGCGCCCTGCTTATTTCAGCGATCGCTGACGCCTGCGATAATAACTCATTGTCAGCGCGCCGCCACCGCCGGCTGCCTACCTCTCGGGATTTGTTTTGCGTCCTCTAACAACTGACAGGTGATGCCTTATTGTGCGCCGCGTAAATCTGTCCGCAACAAAGGAGATTCGTCATAAAAATGGCAGAGAGCCGTAAAACTATATTGGTGCCCCGTCGTAAATAGAGGGCCATAAGGAGAATAAATAAAGCGTGCTAGCTGAATGGAGCGGGGGCAGTTGGCCTGCCGAAATGAGGGCGGCAGGTGCACGCTAGTGGGTGCAGCCACTCTGCGGGTCCTTGAGGAGCACGGTGGTGTGGCGATCATAAAGACGTACACACTCAGCACGTCTGTAGCTTGATCTATTATGCTGAAGTTTATTCCGTCTCGTAATTAGACTTTGGTCTCCATTAACTAACATTATTTTTTGTCAATTATGTGTAAGGTTTCCTAAATTAATTTCTCTGGCTACAGGGTTCCTACAGAAGAATCATTCACTTTCAAAACACGATTTATTCAGAGGTATTATACTTAAAAATGTGATTTATATATGAAAATAACCACTAAACATCCAAGTTTGTACACCAGGAGGCATGGCAGCAATCGTTCAAGTTTGTACACACCAGATGGCGTGGCAGCACTAGTTCTGTACATAACCTCGTTTTGTTACCCTGGACCTCCCAGATCACCGGATTTAACGCCGTGAGACTTCTTCCTTTGGAGACAGATTAAGGACATTGTTTACGTACCCCCACTACCAGAAACGATAGAAGAGCTGAATAAACGGATCAGTGATGCATTGATGAACATTGACGCGATCACGGTACAAAATGTCTGGATTGAATTGAACTACAGTCTGGACATGTGTCCTGTGACCAAGGAGGCTCACATAGAACATTTGTAGAGTGAGCATAAAACTTAGATATTTTGTGGTTATTTTCATATATCAATCATATTTGTAAATATAATACTTTTGAATAAATCTGGTTTTGAAAGTGAATGATTCTTTTGTAGTAACCCTGTCTTTTCCACGCTCCGTTTCAGCACACACAGATAAGAATTAAAGAATATCCATAAAACTCTTAGAGTTATAGCCGCATATTTTCTTTTTCATTCGTGCATAAAACGAATTATTACGAAATGATTAATATGTAGAATTACTAGATGACTAGCCGAGTTAACAACACGTGATATTTCGGCGATAGATCTGTGTCAGCATATTCTCGTGGTTCAGAGGTTTAGATCACCGGAATATCGTGTTTAAACACCTGGTTCAATCGGATAGCCATCCGGCAACATTATACAGGATTGACCTAAATGATTCATCGAGCTTTAAAACACTGTCTATTGAAAAGTATATGACCTACAAAGATCAGTGATACATGGAAAGATACACAGACGGAAAAAAAAATCCCAACACCAAGAAAGACTTGTGTTAGATAAACGAAATTTGGTAGGCGTGTTTATACATCTGAAAGATGACATCGATTCAAATTTCACGCTTCGCGCATAAGTGTGGCGCTAGTAGCGCTACTCAGAGCTTGCAAATCAGGTTTGCTTTAAATACGCGCTGTAAAGTTTGTGAACGTTATTTACCGCTGAGATTTGACATAGTGAGTTGATGTTAGCCAAGAATGCCTTTAAGAAGACGAAGAAGCCATTATCAACAGCTCACCGAGTTTGAACGAGGTCGTGTAATAGGGCTACGAGAAGGTGGATTTTCTTTTCGCGATATTGCAGAAAGACTTGGCCGGAATGTATCCACTGTGCATGATTGTTGGGTGCAGTGGTCAAGGGATGGTACTGCCTCAAGAAGACCGGGTTCCGGGAGGCCACGTGGCACTACTGAGAGGGAAGACCGCCGTATTCGGCGTACAGCTGTGGCGCATCGTAATGCGTCTGCGGCAGAAATTCGAGCTGCAGTTGGTACCACAGTGACACAACGAACTGTTAGAAATCGGTTACTTCAAGGACAGCTCCGAGCCAGGCTCCCTGTAGCGTGCATTCCACTGACTACAAGCCATCGCCGTTTGCGACTCCAGTGGTGTCAAGCCAGAGCTCATTGGAGGACGGAGTGGAGATCTGTTGTGTTTTCTGATGAAAGCAGGTTCTGCCTTGGTGGCAGTGATGGCCGAGTGTTGGTCAGAAGGAGGCCAGGGGAACGCCTGCAACCAAACTGTCTGCGGCCTAGACACACTGGACCTACACCTGGAGTCATGGTCTGGGGAGCAATTTCCTATGACAGCAGGAGCACTCTTGTGGTTATACCAAACACACTGACTGCAAATTTGTACGTCAGTCTGGTAATTCAACCTGTAGTGCTGCCATTCATGAACAGCATTCAAGGGGGAGTTTTTCAACAGGATAACGCTCGCCCTCATACCGCTGTTGTCTCGCAACGTGCTCTACAGAGTGTCGACATGTTACCTTGGCCTGCGAGATCACCAGATCTGTCTCCAATTGAACACGTATGGGATATCATTGGACGACAACTCCAGCATCATCCACAGCCAGCACTGACCGTCCCAGTATTGACAGCACAAGTACAACAAGCATGGAACTCCATACCACAAAGTGACATTCGAAACCTGTATGACACAATGCATTCACGTTTGCAGGCTTGCATTCAAAATTCTGGAGGTTACACCGGCTATTAATTTAACAGTATTTCACATTTGAAATGCATTTTCTTGAGCTTAAATTAACCTGTGATCTTGAAAATTTAATCAATTAAACATGTTAACTTGACAAATGCATTGTCCAAATTTCATTACTCTACAATAATTTTTTCTTGGTGTTGGGATTTTTTTTCCGTCTGTGTATATAAACTCACCAAGTTTAAAAACCCGCATGGTGTCTGGCGTGCTCGCTAGAAGGCAGCCGTGGAAAAGATGGTGGGAATGCAGGAGGAGAGAATATGGGATGTGTTCTTCACTTATTAATATGCAGCGTGTATTCGTACGAAAATACTTAATAGCTGCACTTAGTGACCAGAGCATCTTAAGTTTGTTTCGCCACCTTCGTGACACTGATTGCCTGTGTAAATGGTTCAGCATGGGGTGACTACGTGTGACAGAGGAAACCGTGGAGCGCTTGAGACAGAGCTATCTGCGCAGTTCATAAAAATCAACAATTCGTGTCAGCAGTGAATTGGACATTCCGCATAAAACAGTATGGAATGTTTTGCGTCGGCGTTTGCATTTCAAACCCTAACGTGTGCAATTGGTACAACATCTGACCCCAGATAATTATTGCAGTTTTTCTGATTTTTGTACCCCAATGCTGGGAGTTATGGAAAATGATGAGATCTTGGAAAGAAACTTTGCATTCAGCGACGTGACGACTTTTCATTTGTCTGGAAAGGTGAATCATTACAATAGGAGAGTGTGGGGCACTATAACTGCCACTTACCTTTGAGGAGCTGTGAATTAACTAGCCAAAAATGGATATCTTCTGTACCATATTATAGAGAAAGTTGTATGGACCCATTTTCTTGATCGAGCAGACGGTGACAGGATCTGCGTACGTGTATATGTGTGGCTGTTTCCAAAACTGACTACTGACTCCTTCACTTTCATCCTACAACAGGACGGGGCTCCACATCACTGGAGTACTAATGCCCACGACTTTATCAACGGAGAACTGCCTCATCCGTCGACAGGACGCGCTGGTCCGAAGGACAATCTTTATGTACCCCCAATGCTAACAACACTGCAAGAATTACAAGAACGGATCATTGCTGCTGTTACGGACATTTATAGAAACTTACTATCGAACGTAAGGACTTAACTGGATTACCATGGGATGTGTGCCGGGTGATTAAGGGTATGCACATTGAACATTTGTAGTATGTACCAGAAACTTAGTGACTTTATGTATGTTTTAATGTATCGCTCGTCTTTGTGTGTCGTATACTTTTCAATACACAGTATTTAGAAACCCGATGAATCATTTAGGCTAATCCTGTATTAATTCTGAATCTTAGAAGAACTTCGTTCTTAAATTTGTAGGATGTTTCAATCCACTATACATGAAGATTTAGTCATTTAACACCGTATTTCCTTTTCCGATCGATTCATTAGGTGCTGGAGATAATTTATTTTAATATTATTTGAATTATGATTCAACAGTATTTATTTGAACCATTGATGAGCATGCTGTCACAAAATAAACTCTCAGGGGCTAAAGATTTTCAAAAAAGTCTCCTTCGGTACGATATATTTTTTAGTTGTTATAAAAGGCTGTTGGCTTGTCAATTAGTATTGTTGAATATACGCATCTTTTAGTATTACCAGACAACTCGCTGGATTTTCATGCTCTGAGTTGACGTGAATACTGGAAGTGATTTTATTTCTCTCTGTTTCCGATTGGAGACCGTTCCATCTACTGTAGTCCAAACTTCATATCCTGCCCAGGATCTGACTCGATTCATCCAATGACGTTATATAAATTTTTGTATTCCTGATAGTATTTTGTTTTGTGCGACATTCAAGGATGTGTGTTTAAGAATATCTTTTCCCATCAAGAAGCCTTGAATGTAAAACAACCTGTAATATCATGCCATATTAACAGTTGAGATGGAAAATTTTAGCAGCCCCCAAGCGCATTTTATGGCGTTGTCGTGAGTTTACAACTGTAAATAAACCAATCTGGAAAATTTTCAGTAACTGAAAATCGCTATTGACTAGTTGGTTTACAAAGAATAAACTGTGTTCAAATTTTTACTAATAAAGCAGTTAATTTTTTAGGTAATCTCAGATATCGTTAGGCTTCTTTGTAGTCTCAGAGATTTCTGGATGTAAACCAGATCGTTAAGAAAATATTACAACGTATTTAAAATTACAAAATTGTATAAATCTCTAAAAATGCTAAATTAATTTATCCACGTAGTAATGTAAGAGATATAATCTCAAAACGAACATCGTCGATTAGGAGAGCAAAATATTGTGTGTATACCATTTTGTTTTAAGCTGACATTGATTTCATATTCATAGAAAATGAAATTATAGACATGATTTAATGGTGGAGAAACTTCCAGGATTTCTATTAGGTTGCATTGAAGACGATTCTATTCGGTTCATTAATTGGTTATATTTGAACATATTTATTTTTAAGTTAATGGTACTGAACTGGAAGATAAAAATTGTGTAGTGTGTGAATTTTAACAAGCAGGAGACACGAAATGTTATGCTTGATCAGAACTGGTACAATGAGAATCTTTCCAAATGAACAAATCATTTATCAGAATTTCAGAAAATGTGACGAAGTTATTAGGACCTCATTGGGAAGTGGTAACGAATGGGTCTCGCATTCACAAGGATATGGGTTTAAATTTTTGTCCGACAATGCACATTCTTGTTTTCCATGGTTGACCGAAATCACATCAATAAAATGCTAGGCTCGTAACTTCAAAAGACCACGATCAAATTTTTCCCGTTCCTTGACCCCATTCTTTTCCTGCCTCTACTGACTTCGATGTCTACTAGTCGTAAAGCAATAAGAAAGAAGCAGGTTAGAGAAAAAGAAGAGTAATTACAGATATCGATATTAAATAGCTGTAGGATCTACTCCACTGACCAGGAGCATTTATCGTAGTAGTCAAATTCAAAACGTTCATTAATTAATTATTAGTAATTGATTTGATATTGTTGCGATCCTGTGTGTTCTTTTTTTTTACTGAAACCAATAAATGAAATATTTCTCGTTAAAAAGACGGAAAGTATTACCGAAATTTGTTCTTTGACATTTTTTGTAACTATCAGGATTGGTCTAGAAAAATCTTCGTACGGGTTGCATAAATTCCTGACACCGGGGCTGTTTACGCTGGCTTACATCTCCCACACAGCATCCGCCCGCCAGGCCGTCTGCTCGTTATGGTACTGTACGTATGCCCAGTAATGCATTTATTTACATAATATGTTACATTTATGAACCATTAGTTAAGATAATTTATGTTCCAAGTATCGGGCCATCGGATCAAATCCGAACATTAAGTTTATGGAACAAACTACGATTTTCAAGTCCCAGAGAGAATTTCAGTCTCTGCAAAAGATGTCAGGCAAAGAGAATACTATTTAACAGTAAGACTAACTCGGTTGCTATGTTGCAAGTGGTCTTTCTACAGCCACATACATATCTATTATTGTTAGTAATGAAAATTTTAGTCATATCTGCTGAATGGTGTTAATTAGGTTGGAAGACATCTTTAACCTGTTTCTAATGACACCTAGCCAATGGTGATTAGAGATTGAATGCAGATTCCTCGCCGGAACTGAGATTTCCCAGAATACGTTACTTACATACTATTACTTTGTTATACTGCAACAGAACTGCCTATTACTGTGCGGAGATATTTTAACTGAAATGGAAGACATATTCAAACTTTTTTCCCACACCTGAAGAATGATGTTTAAATTTTTGACCGGACAGGGAATTTGAATGCACGCCAAACCGAATGCATAACTTCATGAAGAAGGAGCAATACTGATCAAATTGTAGTAGAGCTTGTAACGTCTCGGTTTATGACGTTGTTATAATTAGAATAAAATAATGAGATGCATTAATTAATAAGTTAATTTGCAAAAATTAATCCCGGGTAGGCGCCAAGAATGGAAGTGTTCTCTATCCGAGAGAAGCGACATTCCAATTCTGAAATACTTTTAAACAAAGCAATTGTAATTTTAAAATACCATTAAAAAACACAAATCTTCATCTATTCAAATGATATACTAATTGATTGGAAAGGAAGTTATTGAAAGCAAGGTTTACAACACCTATTATATTCTTTGAATATAAAATTGATTGGTTTATTGAACAGAACTGAATATTAAGAGTTTCTTTTGAACAATTTAGAGCATGATTCTCATCTCAGAGCGTTGCCTAGGGTTGAATGACGCAAGAGTGTCTATACATCGTCGGCGTTCTTTACCGTAGCAGATGACGTGCAGATAAAACAGAGTCTCGTCAGCTGGGCGAAGGTCACTTGACGACGTCCACTTGGCGAGTAGGCTCCCCGCTGGTAGTGACCTGTCCGCCGATCTCCCGGGGTGCGCCGGTGCGGATTGTTTGCTGGCCAGAAACAGAATGTCGTCACTCCCGCGTGTTCGCTCCGTTGAAAACTTGCAGGCTCCCCAGTTTTAGCAGAGGCGGGAAATTTCAGCGAGTCGCAGCGTTTGGCGGGTCATCCACTCTCTCCATTAGCGCTCCTCATGCAACATAAAAAACTTATGGTTTCTAAAAGTTCGCTGGTTCCCAACAGAGGTGTTCCGCAACCTGACTTTTTCTCCGAAGCATCGTTTCTCTAGTTTCAACTTTCTACTGTACCAGGAAATCCTCATTTCGGCACAGTCCCTATACTGTCCTTTGAATTTCATTGAATGCGTAAAGCTTTTAACTTTATGGCCTGCCATAATTGTTCGGTTTTTCAGCGCAGGTATGAGTCACCTGGCTCTCGCCGATGCCAAAGAAACGTGGAATTCACACGCATAAATTTACCGTCACCAAGGGATATTACAAGCTCACAAGCGAGACTGAACTCCCAGAGAAGACGGATGATAGTCAAATTTTCGAAGGTAAGTTGACATTGTGGAAAACATAGTGTACTCTCGAAAAGCAGCGGTTACAAATATATATTTGTTTTATGCTGTTACACATTCAAAATTTGTCTGGGTTCTACCTGTTTTTCAGATCACGACGATAGTAATACGATTAAGAGAGTATGTAGATATTTTCCAATCAGAAAGCGGATTTTGTAAGAAAGCAGTTTTTAGAATTGGGCATCAATATCATTTAATTATCGTAACATCAAATTAGACGTTGTTATCTCTGCTTCGAGTCTCATGTCAGATATTCCTTGGCCAGGAATTTACTCTAGATCTCTAAACGCCATTCATTCTCACTAAAGTAGGTAGGTATGTGGCATTTCAATTTAGAGAAGACTCTGAACATGATAACGTATCTAGTATGAATTGTAGGATTTGATCTGGTGTAATATAAAGAGCAGCGTGAATTCGGCAACATGGATCTATGCTGTGTGTGAGTTCGGACCAAACCATGTTTGGGAGAATTATCCACACTAATCGAAAATTGTGCTTGGTAGAGGCAAAACATGGCGGAGATAGCGTGTTTAGCTACTACTATAATAATTAATCGATTCGTTCTTTACTTTCCAAAGTATAAAAAATCGTATACAACACCAGGTTGTAAGTAATTTTTTTATTCATTTAGATAGCTTTTAGAGCAATTTCATCTCGAGTTCGGTATTCGCGTGGTATTACGTGATTGATCGCACAAATATGGTTCGTTTGTAATAATGGAGGGGGGAAATTTTTCTTTTATGGGTAAGGGTGTCAGGGATTGGATAAATTACCTAGTGAAGTGAATGCTTTACCCAAAACGCCAAAAGAATTTAAAATTCGTAAATCGCGAAAGTAGATGGGGAGAGGAATTTAACTTTCAAATTCTCTAAGATAATAATAATGTGTAATTAGATGACTAAGTGAATATCCACCCGAGCGTGTGATCCATCGCAATTAAATTAATAATAATAACCACCACTTTTTACCGTTTCGCTGGTTTAGAGTTGTCACGAATTTGAGGTTGAATCTGCCGTCATTAGTGTTCACAGCCAATGGTAAAATTTGTTTTATGTTTAATAACACTGTACTTAGCGCCACATGTCGACTAATAAGAAGGTTTGTTCTGTTTGAGAGTTTGCGTGAGAGATCTAAGTTCTTCCGCTCAAGAGACTTATATTAAGTCTTGCTCACTGAATCAGCAGCTACTGAAGCCTTGTTCACTATGTCACCTACTCAAAAGTATGTTGTCCTTATCCCACAATCATGCAAGGAAATGTCCTTGTCCTTATTGCGTGTGGCTAATATACTCATTATAACACAAGCAAGTCCACTCATATGAACTGAGTGACGTACCACTCGGTGGGCGGGACATGTTTGCTTATCTTCGCATGTTATTGACCTGACTACCTGGCCGCTTCAACAGATGGCTTTGAGAAAGGTTTCTTGCTAATTCGTGAGTCCATTAAAATCAACTGAAAATACCACTCTAGGTATTCCGGACTTTCTCATTTATTTTACTTGTATGTTAGAATCTTCGCACGCTGTCCACACAACGTGCATAATGCATGCATAATCGTGTAGTGAGCACTAGTCACTAAATAGTCTATTAAAACACATGAAGAAATTGGAGATTGCTAGTCTTTACGGCACAGAACAGGCCAGAAAAATATAATATTTCTTCTTTTCAATAAAAATCTATTCTTTATTTTTATTTATTACAGGTAATCAGTCTTCCAAAATATGGAAAATGCTACAGTACACAGACAGGAAACGAACAACATTAAATTCTTCGGCTCCAGCAGGTATTACTAACTAATTCTAGCATAAATAATAATGAAAGAAATACGTTAAACCAAACTGTATAGAGTGTGTAAATATGATGATTGGTACTGAATTAAAAATCGGCTATTGGATTCACCCATCCAAATACTTTAATCAATACCACTAAAACCTACGGATAACCCAGATGTGTAGAGTCTATGTTGAGATGTGATCTGAAGGCTAATTTTGCGATGATTTATGATTCTCTAATACGGAAAATAATTAAAAAAGCAACACATTTTACAGCACCGAAATGAGGAAGAAAACTCATGAATCAGTGCATTGATGAAAACCTGAAGCTGTGAAATGATGTTTCAACAATATACAGTCGGCAGAGGTCGCTAGCAGTTAAAAGACAATATAGAAAGGAATGCGTTAAAAATGTGGATGGTGAATTAATTATTTGTTTCATCTCAGATGTCTCAAATTCATTTCTGGTAAGACACATTACTCTTAAAAGAATATAAATTTTGGATGTTAATATGAAACTAATTATATTACTAACTACATGAAACTGTATCAGATGAATCAATCTCTTTTTCTTAGAATATAACCAGAATTAACTCAAATACACAACACGTTTCCTGGCGCGATGTCGAACTATGAATCAAGAGGTGTGTTTCGATCCTCCATCCAAAATACAATACATTCGTCCCCTCCAATTGAATTTTTCAAGCTATGTAGTTTTCGAAAATAGCTTTCGGTCATATTAGCAGAAGTACTCAGTCATATGTAAATCGATGGTAAGATATTATTTATTTCCTGGTCGAGTCAGCTTTACTTTCTGTGGAATCTGCCTGTGAATTTTGTTTTTACTTTGCAGATACTAGCCAAGGATCAACAGTATAATTCATGTTGATACATGATCTGAATTTATGGAATAAATCTGTATTTGTGAAGTATTTAATATCAAAATTTTGTGAAAATTGGGATCAAAATTATCAACATAAAAATTGGCTAAATGCGTTTAAAAATGAAACGCATTTAGCCATTATAAATTTTAAATAGTATTGATGGAATTACATATTTATGTTGTTTGTGAGAGTAAATACAGTTTGGCACATATATAAATGTGTTCATCCAATAGGATATTAGATCCTTAAATTAATATTGGCCATCTTCCTATGTGTCCCTAATTAGCTTTTAGACAAGAGCTGTGATTATTTAATGCTATTATGTCCACAATTTTGCCTTGTTATAGAATTCGTACAAGCATATATCTATTCCGCTGAGATGAAAATTCAGTTCAGAGCTTGAACTAAAAGTAAGCTGTTGTTTTATAACTAGTAGTTTAAATCCAGGAAATAATTTTTCTAACTATTTTGCATAAGATTATTTGCCTACTTATGTTGTGTTTATCTAATCTGAGAATTTGTGTGGCTGCAGAACTTTTCGTTGTGCCGAGTTTCAGAAAAAACACTTTGGCATTGCGCCGGTTCTTCTCTTAAGTAGAGTTGCAAACGACGCGACGCTACCTCGTCGAGGCAAACTGAGTGAGATAGCAATGAGTATGATATTCATCTCAAGTAATGCGGATTTAATAAAAGTAGAAGATTCTTAGACTGCATTGGTATTGTAATCTGCTACTACCCGCGTCACCGACGATTCAAAGTATGGTTAAAAATAATTATTGATGAATTTATTTGCACGCGATTGCCGAAAGCCTAGACACCGTCAGGGTAAATTTTCTCTTCCGGAAAATGAGAACATTGATTCGTCCCGTAATTGAATGAAGCTATTCAAAGGACTTGAAGAGAATTTTGAACAAAACGCCGTTGCAAAGGTCAAAAACTTCATCAATTTCAAGTTTGACTCCGCTCCAACAATGCGTAACAGCGAGCCAGTTTGTATTATTACGAAATTTCACCAGTGTACTACGTTAAATATTTATATGTTGTTTGTAAATATTAATGTAAGTATTAAGTGCAGTAATTTTAATACGCATACCATGCGTTATAGTGATGATAACTGTAAATAATAATGTTTTGTGTTTTATAGGTTTAGAAGTTTAACATTTTTTGTTTGTTTTGTTTTATGGATCGTCGACGTCGAGGCAGCAAAGGACTGGCCGCAATGAATAATAAGTCATTTGGCCACCGTATTTCGAAGGAACCATCTCGGCTGTCGCCTGGAGAGATTTGGGAAACCATGCAAAACCGAAATCTGGATGGCTAGATGGGGATACGTACCCACGTCCTCCCGAATGCGAGGCCAGAGTGTTATCGCTAATTCACCCCACTCTGTCATATTTCTTAAACGGTCTTTCTAGCACGATCAAGCGCCTTATACCTCGAAACAGAATGTGGATAGAACATAGTTGTAACATAAAGTAGCAACTTTCTTATTCATGGAGTACTTCGCTCTTAATGTGCATATAAGGAGAGCTATTTAAGTAAAAACTGGTTGCAGCCTACTGAGGAAAAGGAGCTTGTACCCCGATGTTCTGTTCGCCGCCCAGGCCCTCTCACTGACTGCTTCAGAGAGTAGTACAGTCAACCGAGTCTAGAAATCCTCGTGTTTCTTGATCCCCAGCCCCAATCACTGTTCGGTCGAACATATAGTAGATACACATGTTTGTTTGATAGGTAGCCTTCGTAATTTAGTTATCAAGCGGAGATTGCAGTAAAGACAAGATGACTGTGTAGTTTGTTGAGTTAGGCTTGTAAATGACCACTTGCATTATTAGCATCATAGGAAGATTATATAAGACTGAAGATAAGCCAAGTTGGCTAAATGACCCTGTGACTATTCCTTCCATATACTATGTTCAAGTACTCGAGTTCAGGTAAATTTCCCTAGTATAACTACTCTTCATGAGGAATTTATTATTCCCCGTTCTAGGTTGCTCATTATGGGTGAAATAAATACAGTAATTCAGCCACCAACAATTGCAAAAAATTAACTTCCATAGTTTCTTGAGATAGTTCCTGTTCGAAGCTAATTTTTAGAACTGGTAATTTACACAGATAAGCACCGTTTATACAGCAGAAAATAAACTGTAAAATACGTGGGCTCAAAAAACATACAATAAGAGACACTTCAACGTTTAAGCAGCCTGTCTCGACCACACCGGGAGTGACCATCTGTCAGCTACGACGAACTACTCCGCTCGTAGAACGCCAGTTACAAAAATACACACTATTTTACCTAACGAGCTTAGTGGGAGAGCGGTAATACTCTGGCCTCGCATTCGGGAGGACGTCGGTTAGAATCTCCGTCCGGGCATCCAGATTTGGATTTTCCATGGTTTTCCCGAATAATTCCAGTAGAATACCGGGATTGTTCCTTTAAAATAACGTGGCTGAATTCATTATTATTCCTTGCCTACCTCCCCCCCCCCTGTCCTTTGCCGTCTCTAATGACCTCTACAATGGGCAAAGCCAGGAACACCAAATCAATTGACAGTGATTGGTGATTACCGACAGAGGTGAAAACTTAAAACTATGAATACCATTAGCACAACATGTCATACTTATAGGTACAGATATACTGAATAATAATAATTCCGTGTGGTCGTAATGATCTGGTGACGGGTTTCTATTGGCTGCGCATTCCACCCCTGTTTTAGCTGCCTTAAACTTACCCGATAGTGGTATCAGGTACAAAGGCCCTACAGTTTAACGAGGAATCCGCAAACGGGAGCGATCTGGCATACTTGACATTACACAGCAAGCTATGTCAGAAGTGATGGTCCGTCCCCAGTCAGACACCTTAACCACTGAGCCACCAGATCATTCCACGTATACTGTTATCATGTCGGTGAGGCGAACTCAGAAGACTTTACCCACCCAAATATCTCTCGAAGTTTTGACTAATAAAATCTAACTTAGTCTACAACCCGAATGTTGGTTCAATTTCCCCGAAGGAGATGTACCAAGCTACTGTATCAGAGGCAGGAAGAACAATTTCTTTCCTCAGGAGCCTACAATCTAACGTGTATTACGGAGCATCCATTCCATGACAAAAGGCATAAGATACACTACAAGAGCATACGCAGACGACATTGGTTTCTATGTAGCCGAAAATAACGATTTAGTTACAATTAACAACCAAATAAGGATTTTCGTCAATGAAAGCGGATTAAGAACACAAAACATGGTAAACACAGATGGATTCAAACAAATTAACAAGCATAAAGCCCTGGGAATGTGGCTAGAAACGTTCTCACTCAAAATGAACGTAGTCAACTGGTGGCATGTGTTAAACTACACAAAGCCACACTGCAATTAGACAAAACCAGACAGAACAACAACATACAAAAAACAAATCTAATAAATCTGGTGGTCCTAGGCAAATTAAATTATATTGCTCAAGTGTTCCCTGCACCTAAAGGAATAATAGAAAACGTTCAGAGAGCAATATCTTGGTTCCTGAGTCAAAGTGAAATATTCAAAATTAACTTCCAGACACTAACCCTGCCAAAACTAAGAGGAGGTTTGGGTTTAATGGACGCAAGAATCCAAGCAAACGCGATGTTCATACAAGCAATGAGAAAAATTTCTGAAAACAAAGAAACAATTTCGGCTCAACTACTGGAACAATACAAACCAGTGAGTACAACGGCACCTGTGGGGGTAGCCCACATCAATAAATCATTCCATCATCAGGTCTTATTTCCTCGAATGCAGTTACATAATAGCAGCACGAAAGGACAACGTCCCCAAGAATACCAAATAGATATACACAATCTTGACGGCTCATAAACGTGGCAACAAAATAGAAAATAAATACTCGGATATTAACTGGAAAAACGTGTGGAGAAACATCTTCAATAGGACAATTCCATCCGATAATCAAACCCTGTGGTACAAAGTAGCTAACCCTGGCTACCAACGAGAAGCTACACCGCATACATCTTAAGGCAACCGATATATGTGACACTTGTTGGAACACAGATACCCTTATACACCGTTTTTTCTTGTGGAAAAGCGGAATCAATCTGGATGTGGCAGCGTATATCTTACAAAATCCATCCGGGGAAGTACTAAGTACAATTCTAGCAAAGCCAAATATCAAGATTACCCCTCCAGAAAAACACAATTGTTTAGTATGGATCCTAAGCCACTCAATGCAGGATATATTGCAGAAGACATCCCAGAATTTGGAAGAATACCTGATAATGCTCAAAATAAAACAATGGAGTCTAAAGAAAACTGCGAAATATAAAATAAAATTCGGAGGCTATCTGGATGAGATACTCAAAGACAAAAAGAACATCACCAAAAGTAACAAGACAATAAGAAAGATATAAAATAAAAACCTCAGAGTCGATAAACCTGGTTACATAATTAAATACTGAAAAAATTATTCTTCATAAATGAATGGCAGTAATATATTTTCATTTTTTCGACCAATGAATGACAGGAAAAGGGCTACAGTTTGTGGATTCACCACGACAGCGGAAGAGGGAGAGAAACAAAAGCTGACCTGTGAATGAAGGTTCTGGGTTCCCGTTAGTTCGAGACGCCTGTTTGGTAATGGTGGACATTGGTTAAGGATTATGGTGGTGTGTGTTTATAACGGAAGGGGGAATGAACTGTTGTTAATTTTATCGATGTAGTGTTATTATGAAAATTGTTACTGTGTTATTCTGGTTTTCATGTGTATGATTTTTCGCAAGTTGGTACGATTAATTATTTATAATGAAGTTTTCATGTAAAAAAAAGTGGAATCAGAACCACGGAAGGTCTTGCCGTAGCTCATATAATCAAATACAACTTCTAATAATTCCTGCTCACCACGGGATTTGAACCCGCGATCGGAGAGAGAAACTTTCGGAAATTAGCGCATTAACCACAGAGCTACCATGCCGCCATATTTCGAAGTATACGTGTGCCAAGTACTATCAAAATCTGATGAAATCTGTGAGTTTGTATGAACAACGATGACATAAATTAAGTGAGGAGGAGAGGGTTTGGGTTTTGGAAAATCAAACGTAAACAGAGTTATTCTATTTGTTTTAAAGTATGCGTATGCAATATTCCAACAAAATCGGATAAAGACTGAGTGTTTGTATGAAAAACATTGGCAAAAGAACAAACAGAGATTAATTTTTTTATACTATGTAGATTCAGTTATAATCTATACTTTCACTGCTGTCCAAGCGCTACACGTCGTACTCATAACTACAGATATACTTTTAACATTAGCACATCGGTGACGTGAGCTCATAAGATTTTACCCATACTGTGACCGTCCAACATGTATATCATACGCACGTATCATACACGCAACACGTCATAACATATCGGTGACAGGAAATCGCGAGCTCATAGACTTAGCCCCGTCCAAACATCGCCTAACGAGCGTGTAGAAGTTTTGACTTGAAAATAAGCACTTTACATAGACCTTATACACTCTATATATACATCTACTTGACAACTTCTATTATCCAGTAGAGTCGAGTAGTTTTTAAATATGTTAAACATTATTACTGACGAAAATTATCAATTGACAAGTTGTTTCAAGCTGTTCGACTTGGAATGTAGTTTCTCGCAATCAAATATTTATTCATTTTTTATATAAAAAAGTGTTTGTTCTGATCAAAATTACTTTTTTTGCAAGGACATAGAGTAACTTGTGCGTAGGCAATGAAGTTAGTCAAAATGTGTATTTCGACTGCAGTTATTAAATTTTGTGCAGTAGTAAAATCGTGTAACGTTTAGATTCCAAATTAGATAAACCCCATACTTAAAAAAAATCCATATAACAACACATTACACCACCATTTGTGAAAATATTATACTTATCAGACTGCTGTTGTTATTGTCGGAGATGAAAGAAGACCCCAATGGGGGTTTCCTTGGCGTTGTGGACTATTAGTTATCAGTTTAATTACTCTCGAATTATCCCTCGAATGCTTGTTTCTGAACTTTGATTAAGCTCCTTTTGTGTCTCTCAATAGGGATATATAGTTAACCTTTATGGAATGTCTTTCAGCACGTATTCTACCGCACGGGGATATGACAAAAAAATTTCCTATGAAAAGGAGACAGACGCACTAACAATGACAATCAGTTCAAGTTGCGTCGCATTAATTATTTTACGTATCAATAAGTATTTAGCATATAACATCATACGTACAATGGTGATCCTTGAGCGTATTAGGCGACGCTAATAGCAGTATATGAAATTTGAAACATATTAAAATTTGATCAGCACTTGTAATGAGAAAAAAACAATTTTCCTGCATAAATAAAATTTTATGTTAAGGGATTAGTATTACGAGGCGGATGAATTATTTTCAGTGGTTTTATACTATCGCAATGACTTTTTGGTATTGCAAGCCGAATGTTTTACTGGTACCGATGGATATTATCAGTAAATAAAACAAAATGATTATCAGTTCATGCTGTTTTCACAAAACGTCATTAATTAAGAACGGAATTTTTCGAAATTCAACCCGCAAATACAAAATCATGAACAATCAAAGTCACGGGTATGCGATAGTTCAGAGTCAGTAAGGAGTATTCACAACCGCTACATAGCAGCACCACATTGTAACAGCCCTCAAACATAAACTTTAACTGGAATTTTATTTCATGAAGCAAGCTAGAGTTTGACTGAATATGATTTTTGTATGATTGTCTTGAATTTACTGTTAATCAGCTTAAATGGATTTTGTATTGTTAAAAGAAATTATGTAAATACCATTTAATATGTTTAAGGACAGAAATATGCAAGGGAATTAATTAAATGTTTGTAATTGTAGGTATTAAGGTGAGCTACAATGTTTAAATGATGATTTAATACAGTTTAAAATGATTTATGTGGCTACTTTAGTCTTTAAGTATCTTTAATTTTCGTTTCTAAGCATTTTGTAATGATTGTAAATAATTATGTATTAATTCTGATTGTTTTTAATATGTTTTCAATTGTTTAAGTCTTGTTAATGTTAGAGAAATATCTTCGGAAGCCTTTGTAGTGTTCTAGAACTTACGATGGAACTTTTATAAACCGATCAGCAGAGACAGACACAGTTTATAGTTTTTCAACGAGTTTATGAACACGGTGGTGTGTCTTTACTGTCTTTGGAAGAGGTGGTGAATGTAATCGCTGGAGTTGTTTACATGTGTCCAGTATCTTTGAAGTTCTATGTGCTTACTAGCAATAAAACAAGTTAAAATTTGAAAATAGATCTTAGACTAGTTATTTATTATATTTAATTAAACCATGAACCATTTAATAACATGTCACAGAGATACATATAAACTGTGTGTGTTAAGGTGCTTTTCAGACATTTTTGTTTCTGTTGGGAAACATTATACCATTTATAATTTTTTCGTAAGACGTTGTAAGTGATTTGCTACGCACCTACTTCAGTAGGCGAATAAAAAATTGCTATAAATGAGCCGTATCTTCTTCCATCCTTTACAAATCACAATCGCTATCCATCGTATATCATTGGCGGAATTGTTGCACGTGTTACCTAGTGTATCATTAATTTGGATTTCTGTATTATAAGGCATTTGATATTTATAAAATCAGCTCGTTTTGTCGCTTTCATGAGTGTGATACGAGATGTGGCATGGAGAGTAAGAGAGGAGCAGTTTGCGGTCCGCTTCGGTGCAATATTGCAGTAGCATTTTGTGTGCAGGGAGCTGAAACACTATAAGAAGAGGAGGTGATTTGTCTAGCAAAGTCATAAGAAAAAGATGTATTCGCCTTTGTGCGAAAACACTGGAATAATCTTGGCAAGGCATGGTCGTGAATCCCACTTTGCGAAAACAGCACCAAGAACATTGTGTGAAGCGGTGCGACCTCCACCTCCATAAGTTCCCTGTTTTAGCTTTCGACAAGAATACTTGCCTAAATCCTTATTAGTCAAGGTTATGAATTGTATTACTAAAACACTTGCACCAGTTTACCCGTCGTTTAGGCAGTATGAATGTAAAAAATACATTTCAGAAGAGTACAAGTCCTTCATTACAGTTTAAGTTATATTGGGTTTCATCATTGCAAACAATTTAATTTCTAGGTTTTATGGGTACTGCAGTTAACAGAACTATAGATAAAATGACTTGTAAACAGCGAATGATTACCAATGTAACTGAATGGTAGTATAACTCTAGCAGATCGTCTTGTAAAGATAAACTAATAATAAAGTAATAAAGATCATAAGTTCAGCTATATGAACATTGGTCCATTCTCCGAGGCAGTCACCCGACAATTTTGGACGAATCTAGTCAAGCAACGATTGTGGATGGGTAGGGGTCGGCATGTAAGCATCAAATTGCTATTACGTTCGGTTTGATTATTTCCACAGACGTTTTAGATTATGCGTAACAATTGTCCTGTATTGTCTGATTTCTTCTGCAAATAAGATACATTCATCACTCATTTCATGAAAAAAGAATGTCACAACTGGTTTTTTTAATAAAAAGAAAAACGTGTAGCCATGTTTGGCACAATGAGATGCGACTTTGGTTCAAATCTTCACCGCTCCGTACTGGCCATCCTGATAACTGGCTTTAGGTGACTCACTACAGTCGCTTGGAACAGTTTTGGGACGGCACCGACATTCTAACTACCTGTTACCCAGACTGAATCACTTAATACAAGTCTGCAGAAAGTTTAAACTGTCCACATATGGCAATACTCTCTAAGCTCCTTTATGTTAAACTAGTTGATACCCGCGACTTCGTACGCGTGGATTAAGAATTTCTTCGCCAGAATTGAATATAGAAAGCTGTTGGTAAGGAAAGATTGGTCCCAAACAACACCGGGTCGGCATAATATGACAGGAAAGTCATCACTATATCATTCTACAGCCGAACCTGTCTCTTGAAGAGAATCATTTTCCAATATATTTAAAAATAGAAAAACGAACGAAGGTGAGGGGATGTGAGGGAGGTTTTTTTTAACTAAGGGCAGTTTTATTTCAGATTGGTCTTTTCTTCTATCTTCAACATGAGCATCCGATTCTTGGGTTCCAATAACCTTAGCTGCTCGTGCTCTGCTAGAGATACAATTTAGGCCAGTTTACGTCCGCAAGGCATGTCAAAAATGAAGGCAAAATAAACCGGTGCCATAAACATTTAAGCAGACACAAAGTAATAGGACAAAGAATATCTACATCTACACTAAATAATACGTTTTATCTCTAAACGAAATTTATTAACAAATTATACACTAACATAATGCGCAAGAAGCACACCTTGAGCAACCGACGTAACATTACAGACTAACAAACACATCCATCTCTCCGTCACTATTCGATAAGTTCTCAAAATTTCGTCATTACTACTGTTAATCATACCCCCCCCCCCCCAAAAAAAGTGTCCTGTTCCCTGCCTACAGATTTTCTCGTCAAATTCCGTCAATATCGGTATAGGTATTTAGTTGTCAAAACGTAACATCAAACAGAGACATACTTCCGCAGTTATAGTATTGCTACTGCAAATCACACACACTGATTACGAATCACCCCTGATGGATCAATATAACGTAAAAAAGTGTACACCTACAGCAATGCAAGACTACCGACGATTTGTCTTGCATTGCACCCCTAAAACTGTGATATGTACAGTTTAACATTCAATCCGAATAACCGACTGTCCAGGCGTGACTCTCACGATCAAAAACCATTTTTTTTTAAATCTTTGCATCAACGGAGATTTGAACCGGAGCACAATCCAAACATCCGTAAGCACGCGCTTTAACCACTGAGCTACCCGACCGCTGTATCGAAAAGCAATACAGAGACCTAGACATTTAACGCGTCTGTTTATCGCCGTTCAGTAATTTTTCGAAATTATAAGACAACGTGTATTATTTTTACTGATAATTTTTATACCAAATGCAGACAGTATTTTTCTCCTTGCTTCAAAAGATATGAGTGCAAAGTTTCATCGAGATCGGATAAAAACTGTGGATTTTTATGAAGAACAAACAAACAAACAAACATATATACATCTTTTTATATATATATATATATAGGTCCTTCTTTTAACCTACTAACTGTCTAAAGAGCGTAAAACGTAGCAAGCATTTTTTATTTTGATGTATTCTTAATGTTTGAGACACTCATACACCACTGCTAGAGTGTAGTTTAATTCGGACGACAAGGCTGCGACACAAATACAGCCATTGGGGAAATACTTGGAGCGTGGTGGGACTATGTTTGAAACATTCGTCGATCAACAAACGGTAGCCAGCCAAAGAGCTGACCGTAAAAGCAAACATTGCAAAAATTGAAACAGTTAATCCAAACGGAGCGTAGTGGCCAGCAGAGTCCCAGCGGAATCTCCGTTTACGTTTGGAGTAAGCTCGGTATGCAGTGCCGCTTGTGTAGCTGGAGATGCGGTGTGATTGCTATGCAGGATGCGAAGTTATCAAATCGTTAGAAAGTACAAATCCTTTAAAAAAAATTCCAGTGGTACTTTATTGATTAAATTAACCCATTATTTGAAAGTATAGTCAATCAAACCTCAGTGAGCAGCCCTGTAAGGCGGTGGTCCGCAACCATTTTCTACTCGCGAGACACTATAAATTATCCACGATTCAACACGGCACACCATCGTAAAATCAACTAAAATGAACAATAACTGTGAGTAAGTAATTAAGATTTAATTTCTTAGAATACGACAATATATGAAATACAATATATGAAGTACATAAACTGGAATAAAATAACTGACAAAAATCTTAACTGTTAATTCCTTAATACGGGTAAGATTTCGGGGCACGTTTTTCATCTTTCGGCGGTACACCGCTTGGGGACTACTGCGCTAAGGAACAGGTAGTATTTGTTATTGAATCTGAAATAATTTTGTGAAACACGAAGATCTTCCTATGGGATCATCTTATTTCTGGAACTTTGGCAAATATATTCTTTGACTATATAGAAAATTAGATATGGAAAAAACTTATACCACAGAGTGGATACAACGTTATATATTGGTGGAGATTTGTTGATGATATTATATGTCTAATCAATGAAACAGATGACCGAATAATCGATTTGCACCAAGACATAAACTATGTACAATAAAACATCATTTTCACAATAAAAACGAAAACCAAGGAAAACTGAAATTCTTGGATCTCACCATTACAAAAGACGCAAACACACACTCATTTAAGATGTATAGGAAACCTACAGCAACAAATCAAATAATACACTCCGCGCCAAACCAACCACAAAATCACAAACTAGTTTCAATACGTTTCATGCTAAACAGATTAAACAGAACGTCACTAAAAAAGAAAAAACTATCAAAAACAGAATTCTACAAAGAATATATCAACAAAAAATGGATATAAATCACACACAGTCGACACAATAAACAGAAACATCATAAACACAATGGAGAAAAAACAGACAATAACTAACACAACCAAACTTCTGCCACCAAATACCCACCAGATAAGAACACCATTAACACAGACAATTCAAAACAATTCACAAACGACAAAAGACACCGAAAATAAAATTAAATGGTACTCTATGACTTGTTCCAACAAATAAACCCACAGAATCACAAACCTCTTTAAGATACAAGGAATAAAGATTGTTCTACCAACAGACAGTTCACTATAAAAGGAAATTAAAACTAAATTAGACAGAGACAACTATTAAAACTCAGGCATTTATCAACAGATATGTCAAAATTGTGAGGCAATATACATTGGACAGACAAGAAGGCAGTTTAAAACCAGATACAAAGAACACATTAGGGCACTTTGGTAAGCAACCACTTCACATTCACTGAGCATATAATAGAAAATGATCACTTGCCAACAGACATGCAAATCTTCACAATCAGCAATTACAGACACAACACCCTCATTCTACAAGAAAAATATGAAATTCAAAAAGCAATAAATATGGCAAGCAGGTACTGAATGACAACATAAACCTAACAAACCAAACGCTGTTCAAACTGGCAATAACATGCAATAACCCTACAGAAAGGAAAGTACAATAAGAACAATAAATAAATAAACCTAACAGATATATACACTTACACAATATACATAAAACTGGAAATAAAATAGCAAAACATCACTCTCCAACGAAATTTTAAAACTGGTGCTGTCGGCGCAGCACCAACTTGACATTAAGAAAACAAGATGGCGAACCGTAAACAAGTGAGTAGTGATAGGCGCAATGTTTACATTCAGTATGCAGCAGCGAAGACAAATGGCTTTAGCGGTAACATGCTTTGGAGAAAGAGGAGAGATGTGTCGTTACGAACCTGGAAAGAACTAATGAAAATAGTAAATAATCAGAAAATGTTTCAATTTAGCTATAGCTGTGTTAATCATCATATAATATGTTTGTAAACTCAATAGAAAATTTCAAAATAGATTCGTCGCTAATGATGCCTCGTTGAGAAGCGAAACGAGTACGACATTAAACCATACAAAAACAGTTGCATTGGCGTTATTTTAGCATTTAATTTACTGAGTGACTGCAAAATAATGAAATAAAGAAATATTGCAAAGTAATTTATTATTGATGACCAAGAATATTATTCCCTTTGAGAAAGCTTTTTTAACTAGTACAATATAAGTTTTATATAAAACCAGTCAAAAATGTACCCTCTTAGGAATGCGAATTTGAAAGTTTGTTTACAGGTAGTATTAATAGGATAATGAATAAATTTAGTATGAGTATGCGTACGCTGGGTACATTGTGCAGCACCATCAGTTTGACACATATAAGGCAGCCTAGAAAGTGGAATTCGGAGTCTATGTGGGTGGCGATTCATGCGGCATTGATTAATTATCACAGAAGTACCATTTTGACAGGTGAATATTCCATAGCTGTACGATCCAATTGGATTTAGCCGTACGAGTAATGGATTATACGCTGATGTAATCAATTCTTGTGTCAGTGCTCTAGCGTGCAACAAAGCGCTGTCCTTTTGAAGTTTGATAAGTGCTAATCTATGCATCAGGGATACGAACTCTCGTTGATGTCCGTCAGCAACAGAGGGCTTGTCACTGGATCAAGTGAAGGCGGTAACGTCTCAGGTGCACAAGTAGTAACGCACATCCTCACGCCTCTATAGTGGTGTCGGTGCAAGGGTGAATTCACAATTCCTCGGAAAGGCCTTGCCGTACTGGAGGAACCGAAATACGTACGTCTCCTGCCGTTATATGGAATTTTGATTTTTTAGGAAAGATTATCTGCCGCCATCGGGCTGACTAGGTAGTGTACGATGATGTTCATTGATTACTACTAGCCATCACCACAGTCACGTGGTATTAAACCTGACTCTGGAACTTACATCTCGTACTATTCTCATTTCTCCTGTCGCCGTTCCTGGGAGATTAATACAAGATGCGCCACTACAACTGAAGCATGGGATCAGTTCGCTGTCGTTATACGAGATTCTCCTTCTATCTGACATTATGTAATTCATTTGTTTACGCCTTATATTAGCTTGACTTGTATTAATGTAACTGAATCTTCGAATCAAATTTTCACCCACTTCCATACATCCGTATTGTCTAAAATCTAGCAAACGAGTTAAGACCAGATTTCAATACAATAATTTCGTAGCTGTGTAGTTGTATTCACATTACTGTAACAGTAACCACTTAACAGGTTGAATGAAAAGAAATTTTCTAAATAAATTTTCAGCCACTTCAAAATTGTTTGAAATTATGCACACGTATTGAAAATCGATGACAATTAAATATTTTCATAGCTAAGTTCTGGTATTCTAAATACTTTGGCAAAAGCAGCAGAAAAGTGGTTGAATGGAATAATTCAATTTTTATCCACTTCTACACGTTAGAATTGTTTGAAATTTTGCACAGGTATTAAGATCCGATCACAATACAATAATTTCAAAGCTGTCACAAAATCGCAAAGGTGGGGAAATTGCTTTGGAAGTCTTTAAAGTGTCCAAAGTATTATATGTCGTTAAAAATAAATATGATAATTGTTTTTCTCATTTTTAATAATATCACTTATGTCAGTGGATTAAGAAATTGATAAACTTCATTTATTAAAATTTAAAATAAACACAAAAACTAATTTTGGGAACGCTTCCCTAAGTGGACCTACTATTCGTGTAGAAAAAAGCAACTAGAACATCGAAAAATGAATAAACAACACAGCGAATGTTCAGTAAGGCACATTTCACCCATTAAAAAATTATATTTCCAATATTTACAGAGTAAAACAATGTTGCCTAGAATAAAAATAACTAAAAACTTCCTCCGATCATTCATGAACGCATCATTTCATTGAACGCATCAGTAACTAAAGAAAATAATTCTTATGAAGAACCGCATGTGATGTTAGCGAGTACTGCTGTCATTGCATTTATCAGGTTGGCGGTCAGTTAGTTTTTCTCCAGCAAATTAAGTATAGTTTCACAGGCAACTAATTTTTCGTTGTATATTTTATCACCGAACAACATTATTTCGAGAACGCACCTGAATGTTTATACTGATAAGAAATTAGCATTTCAATGCACTTGTTGTTTTTATTAATTAATTTTTGAAACGGTCATTCTGGGAACGTTCTCGGGCATGACGCATGTCCCCGAATTGTTCCTAACGTTTTCGAAAAGATGTTTTTCTCGAATACGGCTGAGTAAAAAGAAAATGGTTACGGTTTTCGCACAATATGTATCTAAAACCGACGAAAGATTTATGGAGGGAGAGAAATAAATGCTGAAAATTATTTATTAAAAAGATTTCAATCTCGACTACAATTTGAGAGTTAACAATAGCATTGGCAAAAGAAATTCCAGTAATGAAAACGTTCTAACAGTAAAGTAACTAAACGTCTCAAAGAATGTTTTGAAGCATATTGATTTTTTAGAGAATTATGTTTGTGGTGTGCGAAAACAGTGTCAAATTTTGTAAACTGGAATCCAGACAACATGTAACTAACTCCCTTGCCCTAGGATAGACTTGGACTACCAACTCAAAGCACGTGGACCAAACTCTCACGATTCTGGTGCCGACAAACTTTATTTAATAGAACGAATAGAGAACTGATCTTCATTTCCTATTTACACCAAAGAAACTCTCTCCGAAATAGCCTACAGGTCCACTGTCTAATTTAAACCAGGAATTTTCAGGCACAGTGACCTGAGATAGGCTAATCAACCACCTCCATCCTGCACCCTAGGTCATGAACAGGAAATGTTCGACTCCACATTTGCATGTCCCATTATGCATGCCATTGGTCCTCAATCAACTTATTTCTGTTTCCTTTTTACTAAGTTCGCACGACTTTTCTTTATACGTAGTTATAATTCTACTTCTAATAATTTTCTTGTCTTATTGAATTATTCTTCCAAAACGGTACTCTTTTCATGAAATCGAAGGATTTTGAAATTATACATAATAAATACAGCCATACCCACTTTCATTATGTCAGAAAAATGGTAAGTTGAATCTTTTAAGCATAGTCGATTTCACTTAGCTATTATCTAAATCGGAAAATGGAACTTGTGATTACATTCTGCAACTATATTGCTGCTAGTTAAACACTCGGGAGTAGTCCGACTAATAATACACCGATGCGAGCGCCATAATTGCAGGTAAATATTTAGATCCCGAGAATCCATATTTTTTTTAACGGGTTGCATCCGTTGTTGTGTTGTTTTAGTACGTTTCGGTATAAGTGAATGCATTATTTACAAGGATACGTCGGCTGCAGGTAGGCACCTGAATATTCCATCGTATATATTATTAATGACTACGATGGATGCAGCAGTAGCAATTCCGACAACACAGCTACTATTTTTATTTCCCTGTAACGAAGACTGATATATCTCACTGGAGTATTTCCATGTTTCCGTTATTTAAGAATTTAAGTTAGTTGACGTTTGCTATTCATGAGTACCTTTTACCAACTTTGTATTTGTTACGTGTCCATGATATTAATTACTGGAACCAACAGTTTAGCCCATCATCTCTATTGTTATAGGAACAAATTTGAGTTTTGTTTAATAATTTGAAATCAATTTCTTTTTTAAAAAAATTCCTTTTACTTTTACAAACAAAAATGTGTAATCCTTTACGATTAGGGACTAATAAGCAGTAAATGGAAGATAATAACTGAATACACTTCAAGGTGGCCAAAGATGCAGTAAATGATTTTTATCTGGTAGGAATTAGTTGCTGTTCTACTCAGTTCTACAAAAATTATTAAGTGGCAGTATTACTTTAGGTGAATGTTTGTATGTTGTACAGTACGTTTACCGTAATTCGTTCACAAAAATAGTTTGAGTCACTTGGTTAATTTATCATACTTTTGAAGCCTACTGTAACTTTTGCAATTCAGTGTACACATTTCAGACAAAGGTCACATTAACGTCTTTGACGTAACAATCTCGAGAGAACTTTATTGTTGTGCTGTTCTTTGAGTTCTCAGAATGTTCTGCAAATCGTAACTGCACAACGCAACTCAGTTAGACGGTGCACTGTGTTGCAAAACCAAATTTTTGAGGAATTACGTATACACATTTATTAATAACTGGCTTCATTGTGTTCTGGGGATCTATGTCAAATTTAAATGAGCCAAAAATTACTGAATACCGTTACTTTTGAAGCATTTTCAGCTTTCAGAGGTCCACCGAGCGACGTCTATGCTCCGCGTTCTGTATAAACATGGTGTCTTGTGAGTCTTCTCGTGCAATATCCTAAGGATCACTTCAATGACCTGAGTCTTACATCTTGTGTTTTCATGATACAACGAACTGTACACAGCCAGAACCCAACCGTTTCAGTAATGATGTTACCGACATCTCCCAACGTGCAATTCGCAGCACGTGGTAGTGTACAAGGTTCTCGTAATGACGAAACTTTGTATGCGCAATCGACAAAGAAAATAATTTTCCGTTCGTGTAACATGCCTAAACATTTAATTTTCTAATTCAGAAAATTCACGTCTTCTTGTCTTGTTCTGTCACACTGCACCGATCAAATCACCTGTCGTCACACAAATGTCGAAGATTAAACTCAATTGCATGGTTTAGTAGTAATCATATATAGTGCTATCTCTTAGCAGTGATAATCCCAATTACCTGTACCTATTTTTAATTAAGTAATGACGTTAAAACTTCAATTTTCATAAAGGAAAACGTCTTATATCCCATATATTAAGGCAATAGATTAATCTTTTATTTATTTCCAGGGCACTGAATCTTCTGGGGTAGCATCGCCCTCAGAATGTAGGGAAGTTTTTGGAGGTGGACCCGCATCTCCTTCCATATAAATAATTGGTTGTCCTTATGCCGTGTGGCATTTTCGGGCGTGTCGTTCCCGATGTGTCGGCGTAATTCGTTATGACTTTCGCCATTAACGTGGTTTGCTTATGTAGTAGCTGCTTGATGATGCTTAAGCTTAAGCATTCGGTGTGGGTGCAGTCCGGCAGTTGGCGTTTATGGTGAGTAGCAGATTGCTCCGCCGTCACGAGTCGGCCTGGTCCTGCTGGCTGTTGACCGGTACTACCGTCGTTGTTGATACCGTCTACTTGGTCGTCTTCAGAGGCCTCGTCTTCTTGCTTCAGTGGCTGTTCGTCGGGGAGGCCCTACTCTCGTAGCGGCTAGTAGTTGGGTAGCGTCTTCGATATTAGTTGGGCTAGTAGCTGGGTGATGTTATTCAGCTGATCTTCACGACGTAGCTGTCATTGGCAGTCATGTCTGCAGCTTCATCCAGTTTGTGTTTGGTTTGTTGCTATTCTTGTGTTACAGTAGTTTGGACGATCTTTATCGGTTGATGCTTGGAGTTTCGGATGTGCCTTGTCTTCCGGTAGAAATACAAGACAGCGTTCGTCGTGGAGTGGTGGTATCAGCTCTCTCCGGCGGGTGAGTCGACTAGATTCATCGTTTGGTCGTAGCATTGCAACACGTGCGGACCACTCACGATTTCTGTGATCTATCAATGCTGCCTTCAGCTCTCGCTGCAGTTGATTGAGGAGGCGGAGAGTGGCATGGTTCCTCGTTAGTTTCCGCTCCTTGGCGATCCGATTTTCGTTTCTAATCTGCGCAAGAAGGTGCGGTGGAAGCTGGCAGGAACGCTCTATGCGTGTGTGAACCAGTGGAGTAGCGACTTTTGTTGCTTCATTTACGGTATTGGTGAAGGATCTAAGAGCCTACTCAACTTTCCCTTCCACTGTACCGCTTTCTAGTTTAGTCGCTAAGATTTCCCTAAACCGGTTCTGGCTGCCACTCCCCAACATCGACCTCAAGTAGCACAGGAGAGTGGTCCGAAGATAGTCTGTTAAGGGTTGTTGCCGAGACAAAACCTGTGATTCCCTGTGTTACAACAATGTCGAGAACATCAGGACGGCTTCCATTTGCAGGATGATACGTAGGCTCATCAGGTGCCCATACGCATAGGTTGTGACAGTGGGCCAGCCGGATTAGCAGTTCTGCTATGCCAATCCTGGTACTTTGAATTAATATCTCCGCCAATGTGGATTTTACCAGGAAGTGTGACAAGGGCGGCGATGTCGGCTTCATCAAGCACTATGCGTTGTGGACGGTAGGCTGCGACGACGGTGATAGCGCCTGAGGATGTTTTCACCTGAACCGCGACAGCCATTACCTGCTGAAGAGGAGGAAGAGGGACTTCAAAGTGGGGAATACCGCGTTATACATACAGTGTAACTTCCCCACCGGCCGTCAGTCGGTCGCAGCAGTAGTTTGGTGCTGCCGCCCGCAGGCAAGACTTCCAAGTGGGACTCGCTGATGAAGCAAATGTCTACATCTTCATCCCGCAGAAATTGTCGAAACTCAGGCAATTGTCCATAATTGCCGTTGGCATTCCACACACAGAAAGTGAGGCTACGAATGTGTGACCTCCTATTCATGGTTGCGTTGTTAGTTTACGGTGGTGTTGGCAAGCGCGATCGTCACTGCAGCTGTTATGTCCGAAGACATTTTATCAAGCCGCGTTAGGAGGCTGACCATCATGCTGAGTATATTCTGAAGCATATTGCCAAGTCTCCCAAAGTTGGTCCCGTTCGTCTCTGCTGCTTCTTCTGGCTGCTGGCGTGGTAGACCTTGTCTTTTCTGACGCTTAGGTGGTATCGTCTGCAACGTCATCGGTTGTTCGGGATTTGAAGTTGGACCTTGCTTCACCGGTTGCGTCGAAGTGTTTTGGCGCTGTGGCTCTTTAGGGGGGGGGGTTAAGTATCAATCACTTGTTTGGTTACCTCAGCGAAGGATAAGTCTGGTTGCACTATGGTAGAGGCCAGTTTCATGCCCTTCTGCTTCTTCGTTTTTTTTTTTTTTTCAGTTTCTGGGGAATAGATGTTGTTGAGTCAGAATTTGATAGTTCACTGACCTTGTTGTTGGTTTGACTGCTGTTTTTATTTACGCTGCGGAGCCTCTGTCCCCACTCCTCTTTGACGATCGCCGGCTCGCTTATAGGCTGGACGGCCTTTACAACTGGCAACGTTACCACGGTGGCAGTTTCCGTATTTTGGTGGATCACGGCCCTTCTGCGTGTGGCACTCCTTTGCGTCGTGTTGCCCCGCACACTTGACGCACATCGCACGCATTATGCAATGGCATGCCACATGACCAAACAACTGACAGTTAAAACACTAACTGCGGTCCAGCCGTCGATCGTAATTTCTCTGTCGATACATTGAGGTGACAGAGCTTGTCAACATCAAATATTGTGCGATTTCCAGGCAGGTCTGCTAACACTGCTAGCAAAAGTGGCATTATTTCGTTGCTGCCGGGACGACGTAGTTGAGCTACGGACCTCACGTCGTAGCCCATTTCTGTCAGCTCTTCTTTCAATACCCCTGTTGGAATCCTAGGAATGCCACGAAACACCACCCTCAATAGTTTCACCGCTCTGGTAGGGAATGTTTAGTAAGGGGTGTTGCACTGTTGAAGGAGAGAAGTGACGGCCACAAAGCCTTCGGCAGTAGTCATTCTGAATCTAAGTTTTTTCGCCACCTGCTGTTTTAGGAGCGAATGGACTCTTGATGACAGCTGCCACCCGGTCATGAAGAGTCTTGTAGTTTTCTGCGAAATCCACTACTACAGGTGGGATGGAATCTCATCTCGGCTCCATTCGCGGCGGGTCGTCGACTGTCAAGGCAGTGAAACGGTTTTCCACATCCATCGCAGCTGCGTCCAATGAATGTGGGGGCTCCTCCGTCTTCTTCGGCATTATGAAGCCTTCCTTGACTGGCTGCCAATTCTGTGTACAGGAACGACGTCCTCTGACTCCATTACGTCCAGAGGCCGAAGCTGCAGAATTGTCAGTGGCTTCCATGGACTTCTTCCTTTGTGTCTTAGATTTCCTTGGTTTCTTTGTTGTATTAAGTTTCGTCACTGCCAGGCTTATTCTAGTTGATTTGCGCGCCTCCTCCTTCTTGTAGTCGACTGCACGAGGCTGTTTATTATATGTCCTCTCTGGTGGAGTAGTGCGACGCTTTCTCAGCATTCTGTCTCTGCTGACCGAGTACACTTCACCGTGTATACGCTGAATGTTGAACACAGAGGCTGGTGTAGCGTCTTCGTCCATTTCCAATTCCTTATCCGCTTACCGGGTCGTGGTACTTGACACAACACCCGCCGGCAAAGCCGAGTCCAGCGGGTGGCACGACGCGCGTGGCGTGGAAGTTCAGCGCGCGGCTACCTCGTCACCCATCCGTCCGATCCCGCTGGGAACTACTGATTGGTGACCGAGCTTAATTCGCTGCCAGCAGTCGGGAAGCAGTAGCGAATTATTCATCTTCGACACACGCTACATGGAATTACTTCAGTCACCATTGTCGAAAATACCTATCTATAACAATTACACACACGACTCTACTAATCTAAACAATGCATACACATGCACTCGACACGTCCACGATCATTTCCTGGTAAATAATCTCACACCATACCACCGCATCCAATTGAAACCTTAGCTTTGCACTTTTTTGTTTTTTTAGGTGGTCTGTTGTAGAGTTACTAGACCCTTTTCAGCCAAAAAGAACGGGATTAGGAAATGGATGGGGAAGGAATTCGGCCATGGCCTTGGCAGGAACCATCCCAGCATTCGCCGAGAGTGATTTCTGGAAACCATGGAAAACCTAAATCAGGATGGCATATCACGGGGTCAGATCTCACATTGAAGATCATTGATCCCCACCCATTGCAAATAAACCGAGACACAAGAGATGGTGGTCCTGACCGGTCGCGCGACGCAATTGTCGCGGGGGTCAAATCTTCCGAAGAAGATCAACCCCCTCCCTTCAAAAAAGTGTAGGGATTACTACATCCGCAGTGGATAGTTCACCCCTACTGAACCGAGTCAAGCACGCCTGACTCAGTTCGGAGTGATCCCCTAGGGGAAGGTGCCACTGAGCTTTGCAGCAGCAGCAGCAGTGAGATTCCTTACTTGGAAAACTTAAGTCCCAGGTTGAGGGACTTGTCATATACTGGATCCGCACCTAGAGCGTTTATCAGCGGATTAGTAGATTTTTTATTATTGGCGTAAAATTGTCTTGCCAACTGTTCAAACCTCTCGCGAAGCTTGGGTAGGCCACTTATTTGGAGCAGGACATTTGTCCTCGCCTCATGCTGTAGATGATATACCTGTCTTATGGCACTGTTTTGTACAACTTGCAGTTGCTGTAGGTTGTAAGCAGCAGTGTTCCCCCAGACAACTGCTGCGTACTCCATTATTGGCCTGTCTAGTGCAACATAGAGGTGGATTCCCAGCTGCGGCCTCAGTGCTGATGAGTGATTTGCGCGGACGTTGGCGACGTGAGGCTTCCACATCATTCTCTTGTCCATTTTCACACCCAGATAGGTGTCCAGTTGATATCTTCGCCGAAGAGGGTTTTGTGGAGCCTTCTTCCTAGTCAATACAATCACTTGACTCTTTGGCGCATTAAAGGCTAGCCGCCATTTAGTTGCCCATTCCTGAATATTGTCGCACGCTTGTTGTAGTCAACGTCGCAGATTGTTGATGTTCAGGCTTCTGGCATACATGGCCGTGTCATCGGCATACAGGGCTTTTTTAACACATGCTGTAGTAGGTGTATCAGGAGTGTAGAGGCTGTATAGAACCGGACCTAAGACCGACCCTTGTGGGACGCCTGCACCGATGTTCTTGATTGAGGAAGTGGCCCCGTCCATGACTACTCGAAAGGTTCATCCCTCCAGGTAGCTCATGAGTAGTTTAACATGAGAAAGAGGTACTCCTTGCGTGAGAAGTTTATATAAGAGTCCTTGGTGCCACACCGAGTCGAGGGCTCGGCTGACATCCATCAGGACCGCACCGAAGTACTCGCGACGTTCAAAAAAGGTAAAGGCTTCTTCAGCAAGACGAAGGAGCTGCTTAGCGGTGGAATGCCCTTATCGGAAGCCGAATTGTGCATCCGCCAGCAGCCTCTCGTTGTTTATGATTCTGCGCAGTCTCTTAAGGTATATCCTTTCAAACACGTTGGAAAGCGTAGGCAGCAGGCTGATCGGTCGGTAAGACGTGGGCGACCTCCTTTCATTGCCCGCTTTGGGAATGGGTATAATGTGGGCATGTTTCCACGTTTGTGGGTATTCGCCTGCACGGAGAATTTAATTGAAAGACTCCGTGATGTATAGGATTGCCGTAGGAGGCATTTGTTGGAGAATCCCTCCACCGATCCCGTCGTGTCCGGCGGCTTTCTTGATTTTCTGGTTCGCGAGGGCCGATGCCACCTTCTGCACCTCTATGAGGTCTTCCTCCGAAGGAACAGCTTCTAGGAACCGACTCAGGCGTCGCTCCACGAAGTCTTTGTGCTCATCGTCTCTAGGGACGTCGACAGGTTTAAAGTTTGCCCCAAAGGTCTTCAGCCTTTTCTTCTGCTACGCAGACATGGTTGTTTCCGACAACCAAAGGTGGGATCTTTAACCTCTGCCGGAGTCGGGCCATTGTGGCTCGCCATGCAGATCCGTCTTCTGTATTCAAGGTGGAAATGAAATTAGACCAGTCAGAAATTTTGTACTGTTCTACCTCCACTTTGATCTCCCGTTGCATGCGATTTACCGCTCTCTTTGTAGCCAGATCCCTAGTGAGATGCCACTCCCTATTTAGTTGGTTTTTGATTGCTATTGCCTCTCGGATGTGGGAAGGCAATTGTCGAGATCGTGGAGGCTGGTTACGGCGCGGCCGGGTAGCTTCATCTGCTGCCTCGTTTATCCAGTACAGCAACGGCGGCAGAGGGGCCAGTAGCAGAGGGTGGCGCTGCAGATTCGATCCGCTGTGTGAGGAGGTTCTTAAAGACTTCCCAGTTAATCTCACGTAAGTTTCTAGCTAGTCTGTTCCTGCGTGATGATACGTCCGCCGCCATATAATAAAGCACCGGGACATGATCGGATGACAAGACCGTTTTGGTGGTGACGGCTATGTTGTGTCTTAGGCCTTTGGTTATGGCGATGTCAAGAATATCAGGCAGGCCACGTCCATAGATGATAGTTTAGTGTTATTTTTGTGTATTTACAATTATTACCACTAACAGTGAATTTTCTAAAAGCAGCGCTTTCTTTTCACGTAGTGATACTAGACGATCTAAGAAATACTGCTTGCTCACATCTATTTCGAAATCACGGATACTGAAAAAAAAATCAGTATTTGAGGATGATTATTTTTTAAACAGAAAACATTAGATCACTGATCGAAGTATAAACATATTCTTGCAGTAATTAATACGTTATTTTATTCTTTCCCTTCCTCCTCCCCTGTATAAATATCCTTATGGTGTCGTCTTCTATTGCGCATTAGAACATTATCGCTCTATTCTTACATGCAAGTGAGAATTAATTCCCCTTTGTAAATTTGAGGGGTTTTCTTTATTTCAACTGAGGTCTTTCATGTGATATGCGGAAAACAAAATATGATAATTGATTTTGCAACAGCAGATTAAAATGAGTGCTTGTAAATTGACTCGCAGTTGCCAATAGTTCAAACACAAAACCCTTAGGAAAACTCTCATTCATTACGTAGAATGTTTCAAGCTGTCGGTGTTCGACTCTACTGCAATTTCTTAAGTCCTTCGAACGTTTTACAACCTTCGATTTCGGTTAGGTCATGCGGAATCGAATGCCCATCCGGCCATCCAGATTTAGGTTTCCCTTGGTTTCCCCAAATCACTCCAAGGAATTGCCATGACAGTTCCTTAAAAGAAGCCGCGGCGTCAGTCCGTTCCCGTCTCCATTGACTTCCACGTCGACGAGGTGCTAAGACAGAAACAAAGGAACAGCCAAGGATGTTTCAAATTATCTTGTTGTAATTATGCGATTAAACGATTTATTGATACAAGGGTTGCCTTTTAAGTTTTTACAAAAAGTGAAGCAGAAACGAACAAGTTCCAAACAAACTGTTTTATTGCTTTTCAAAATGTTCTCCCTTAAGGTCTATACATTTTTGCATACGTTCAAACCAATTCTGGAAACATTTTTTCCACTGTGACTCTGATATTTCAGAAACATGGTTTTGAAAGTCTTCAACAGCTTCTTGAGGTGATGAAAATCGCTGTCCGCGCATCTTTTTTTTGACAGTGGAGAACAAGAAAAAGTCATTAGGCGGTAAATCGGGTGAATACGGGCAATGATACATTAATTCGATGTTTGTCTCCTTCAAATATTCAGTTGTTTCACGTGCTTTATGGGAGCTGGCATTGTCGTGATGAAGAATGATGCAACGTTTTTTGTTCGTTTTCCTTATCTTATCGAAGGCCGTTGGCAAACAAACTGTTGTATACCATTCGGCATTAATAGTTCTTCGATCTTCTAATGGAATGGTTGCGACGTGTCCCGTACAACCGAAGAAAAAAGCGATCATTTTCTTGCAAGTGCTCCGTGAACGAACAACTTAAGTGGGATTGGGTTCATCGTAAAACACCCAAACTGTAGACTGTTGTTTGCTTTCAGGTTCATACGAATATATCCAAGTTTTGTCTCCTGTAACAATGTTGTATACGGATTTTGAACGTCCTTGGTCGAATTTTTTCAACATTTCCTGACACCAATCAACTCTATCCTTTTTCTGCGCTTCGGTAAAATTATGCGGAATTAATCTGGAACATATCTTTCTCACACCTAAATGTTCATGCAAAATCGATTGTGTTGCAGTCTGCGATATTATAAGAGACGCCTCTAACTGTCTGTAAGTCACATGCCGATCTTCTTTGATCATGTTGCGCACAGCATCGATGTTTCTAGGAATGACAACCGATTTTGGCCGACCTTCTCGACATTCATCACCGACGGACACACGACCACCACGAAATTCTGCAAACCAATTGTAAACAGTCTTCTCTGATGGTGCTTCATTACCAAAAGTTTCACGAAGCGATTCTATGCATTGTTGTTGAGTAAGGCCTTTTTTAAAATCATCCAACGTAAGCCTTCACCGGTTATTTCCATTTTTTCACAAACTTGCTTCTTTTAAACGTTCGCCATTAACAACTTACTCAGTAAATTTCTAAATTGCCATTGGCTTCACAATAACAAACGTCATTGTTCACAAATACAGTGGTGCCACAACTCATTAACGCCTCCTATTGTAAAAACTTAAAAGGCAACTTCGTAATTATTTGTACAGTAAGTTTGCTTGGCTATCTTGTTCATACAAGCAATTGATTAACAATAAGAAAAGGGTAACTTAATTAGTGCCTTATAATATGGTTGTCGATGTCTGTTTCCCTCATGCTACGACGACGGTCATCCTTGTTTCCGAGCCTCTGCAAGCCAACGGTTGTGACGTCGTGGAGGCCAGTCGACAAATCGCTTGTCCTAATCTGAATTTCAGTCCATCTGGAGGGAGAGAGAGAGTTGGAGCGACGGCTGCCGGCACGCCTCAAACTACGGCGGCAGTCAAGAGTCGCCGCGCCGGCGGCGGCGGAAGCTGCTTTTATCGAATTAAGCTCGCTCCGTCCGGCTGGTCCATTACTGCTGCCGAGGAGGCCTGGGGGATCTGAACAGTGGACATAACAGAACTCAATTTGCGAAGTAATGTGTTTATCTTCACGGCACTGTGCCCCGCTCCCTGAGGGGCTCCACCTCTCGATCTGTTCGTCGGTCGAGTGCAGCGGCAAAGTAATCCCCTGTGACTGCAGCGCCTTTAATCCCGCTATTACTGCGTAATTCAGCTGGAGAGTCCCAGGGAAGGCTCCATTGTTGCTGCGTTTGGAAAAGCCACTGTCGTCCGAAGGAGATCAGCGTCGACAAATATTAGTGACTGCACATCTGGTGTGCAGGCAGAGAGAGCTCATAAATTTCTTCATGCTAATAAGCCTGTTGTACTTGCGTGTTGTTGTAGCAGCTAAACTAAATGTCTAAATGTAGTGCGACCTTACATAACAACTGACAGTGTTTATGGTTGCCATTTGCACTGCAACTTTAAACCGAGAATCGCAGCGTGTAATGGGAGCCTAAAAAGGTTAAATGCATGATCAGTCTAGCCGTGGGTAAGGGTCAAATTAAGAGTATCAAAAATTTCCATCTTGTCATCATCGTTAGTGTTTAATCTTACGACAGGTAATCCCATGGCTGCTCTGTAGGCTCTCCTGTCTTCTGCTTTCCTCTTCATTTGGAAGTATTTTCCGTTTCCTTTGATGTTATCTGTAATCTTGTACCACCTTCATCCTCTCACTCTTCTTCAACAAACCAATTTTTCCAAGGCGTCTCTTAACAAACACTCCCCTCTGGAGAATTGTCCCATCCAGTTATTCTTTCTTTCTGTTATGACTGGAGTAATTTCGTCCTCTCACCAACCCTTTGCAACAGTACAACATTATTCATTTTTTCCACACAGCTAATTCTCTCCATTCTCCTCGACATCCAAATCCATCCGTTTCTCATCCTCTCGTTTCAGTGCCTAAGTCTTTCTCCGATAAAGTATCACACTGCATCCAAAACATTTACCTTTTCCTCAGTGTTTTGTCTACTTTTACAGATAATAACAATATCTTCCGATTAAATGTTTCGTTCGCTTCAGTAATACGAATTTTCATCTCTTGGTGGCATCTCACGTTAATTTTTTTTTTTTAATTTAAAGACTGTAAAGAAAAGTACACATGTAGTACAACTCATGGCTGCATCATGAAACATAGTTTTCAATATTTTACCTCAAAACGCGTTGGCCGTCCACCGGAAGGGGCAGGGCTATCATCGGAGATACCTAAAAACAATCCCTCCCATTCCCCCTCCTGCGTACTGCACTAGACAGCAAAACTACCTGCTTGTAGAAGGTCACGGGCCAAATGTGGTAGGTATCTACCTCCCTTTAGCACTTTTGTTTGCAAGGGTTCCCTCGCAAAGTTTGAAGGGTCCTCAAGCGAATCCCTACTGCACATCTCATGCTACAGGTGAGGCCAGTTACCCACATTAGTGTGAGTGGGTAGTCCATCAGAAGCCTTAAGTGTTACCACTCTGCTGCGGTTTGCCAAGGGTTTGTCTGGGATACTAGGATTCGGAACGCCCAGTAAGTCCCGACACTTCAAGCGACTACCCTATGAGGATATCCTATGGGACGGCGCTCAGGTCAATAATTCCTTTTCTCTTGTTAGCAAGTTTTATCCTGCAGCATTTTAAGAGCCGCTGTTAAAGTGACTTACGAGGTCACCCTGTTACACATCTAATGTATACTGTCAAGCATCCGTTGCCTAACAGCGTTAGACATATGCTGAAAAAGACCTTAGCATATTAAAAAGAAAAAAATGCAATAAACCGACCAAGCCATCAGTACAGTAGGGACCTATCAGTTGGCACACACGTAATAGGCCTGCAAAAGCTTTTAGCATTTAGATATTGTTTCATCAGAGCTAAAGCCGCCTGGCGAAAAGACTGATACACTGTGACGCAGTCTATCAGTTTCATTATTTAATAATTATCACACGACACCCTCGCCGTAATTTGGCATGTGTGCTGGGTGGTGGAGATACCTTCAGCCAACTAGAATGCTTAAAATAATAATTGTTGAAATTTGTTTATGAATGTTGCTTGCCGAGCGAATGAAAACAATGGAAATCAGATTCGAAGCGGAATGACTGGTGGAGACGATCAGCAGCCCCCGGATCTAGTTTCCCTGAGGACAGAGAGAGCAATGTGAAGAAGGCTTGAACTTAGTACGTTGACTACGAGTGAGCGATCCTAGCAGGTCATCACTGAGTGGCTCTGTGAGGATTCAGCTCTGCGTCGGTCTCCTGCTGTGTATTTCAGGACGCTGGGTAAAAACTAAGACGTAGTAAATGTGACAAGTTTTGCAACATCTCCGCGCTTAGATGGACCCCGAGAATTTTCAAATTGCTCTAGCACAGTTAACCACAGAGTCTTAAAATGTGTGTAGCTTCTAATGTTGTAAAAATAATGTTTATGTTTTGTTGATTGTTAAAGGATTGGTTGATCGTTAATAAATTCATTAAATTATGAATAAATTTCTATTCTTTTAACTGATCACAACATATATTTCAAATAAATGGATGATTAAATATGAATACGGTTACAGTAAAATACTTTTACAGTTTAGCACTCACTAACCCATCACATAAATTTTTATTAAAATCGCTGGTCATTACAATGTATGACACTTCCATCCTTGAACTACATATATTAGAACTAGCCGATACCCGCGACTTCGTACGCGCTGACTTAGAATTTCATTGCCACAATTGAATATAGAAAGCTGTTAGTAACTTAGGATTGGTCCCAAACAACACCGAGTCGACATAATATAACAGGAAAGCCATCACTATATCTTCTACCGTCGAACCTGTCTCATAAATAGAATCAGTTACCAACACATACACAAACAGAAAAACAAACGAAGGTGCCGGGATGCGTGTGGGAGAAGAGGGGGGGGGGGGGGAGGAAGGGAAGTGTTAACTAAGGTCATCTTTAATTCAGCTTGGTCTTTTCATCTTCAGATTGAGCATTCGATTCTTGGATTTTCTAATAACTTTAGCTGTTCAGGCTCTACTAGAGCTACAACTTAGGCCAGGATTACGCCCGCAAGACATCTAAATAAAAGACAAAATAAGCTGGTGCCAGAAACATTTGCGCAGACAAAAAGTAATGGTACAGTGCAGAGCAAATCGACATCTATACCAAAATAGGATTTGTCTCTAAAAGAAATTTACTAACAAATCATACACCACCAGAGCGCGCGAGAAGCACAGCATCAGCAACCGACATAACATTACAGACCAATACACTCATCCATCCGGCTGACACAATTCGATGAGTTCCAAAACATCGTGACTAAAACATTTAGTCATACCGCAGGAATGTCGTGTGTCCTTCCTACTGATATAAAGTATTTCTTTTTCAAATGTCATCAATATCGGTATAGCCATTTAGACGACTAAACGTAACAAACGACAGATACTTACTTTCGCATTTATAATATATTAGTGCACATCACATACACACAAACTGACTGCGAGAGAAACAACGGTATAGTGATCAATACAGCGTAAAAAGTGTGCATCTACAGCATTGTTAGACCGCGTACGATTTTCCAAGTATTTCATCCCTAAATTTGTTATATCTACAGTTGAAGATGAAATCTGAAAAACTAGCCATCCACGCATGGCTCATATGATCGAAAACAATTCTTAAAAATATTTACCTTCATCGGGATTTGAACCGGGAACTACAACAGTCCAAACATTAACAAGCAAGTGCTTTCACCGCTGAACTACGAACGCTCCACGGCACTACGCAGTTTTACACATCTATAACCGTCGGCCTATGTTCGTTTCGGTAATTTTTCGAAATTACATGACAATATGTACTATTTAAGCAGAAAACAGTATCCTATGTCTATTCCGATGCCAAATCGCATTTCCTTGTGAAATTCCATCACGATCAGATTAGCGATTTAGCCCAAGAAACATATCAAACTTACTTTCGTATTTATAATATTAGTATACATTTTAGTTCATTACAATGTCCAATTGGACACCTTACACTGACAGTGACTAAAACTACCACACTTATGACAGATTACAATTCAACTATTCTGATGCATTCAGCATACACCAAATACATCGTTCCGTATTTTGTTGGAGCTCCTGTATTTTTTGAATGTTGTTGGTAAAAGAAAAAGGCTGCTACATGGTTCTGACCTCGTCGAACTAAATACTGACGCTCTTCTAAGCCCTACAGTTGCTTCCAGGGAATAAGTAAATGTTCTTCGTTTCCTTGACAACTTGTTTGAGTGCAATTTCATCACGTGTATTTCATGGTCTCATGCCCTGCTTCACAGTTACTCTGACTACGCAGTTTTCTGCCTCAGAATACCATCACTAACCATACTCCTTTTTTATTGTTATTGCTAATATGATGGCAAATCAAATCCCGGTGGCTTGTCGTAAATGATCAGATGCTTATGAATTGTTGGTAAAACTGCTTCAATCCACTCTGTTCACCATATGTTATTATTATTATTATTATTTTTTCCAGGTAAAGCTATTGGCAGATGGTGTTGTAGCTGTTCCTACGACGGGAGTTCTGGATTTCAGTCTATTGGATGAAGCGTCAAGTACGTGCTTATGACTAGGGAGGTATAGACTAATGGTAATCAACAAATATTCATGAAGTAAAGCAGCATATCGTTGGAGTTGTCGAAGACGGATGTGTCTTAAAGTCGACAGCGCATGAGTTAAGGAGCTTCTTATCAAGCACAACGTTGTATTGAATTTGTCGTGTTTTTTAACAGTTCTGCTGTTCCGTAGTCACGTCCCGTGTCAGGAGCCCGCAAATTACAGTCTATGGTACCCCGAGTAATGCCAAAGACTCTTTGTGTTACACCCTTCTTCTGACTTATACACTAGTGCTAATTGTGTGATACCTTATGTTCGTAATATGTCGAATGTGATATGAAATTTTTAATTCTAAGCTTGTCATGTGTCCATTCATCATTCATGGCTGTATTTAATTTTTGTTGAAAAGAAAACACGATGGCTATTTAATAACTGACACAACTGGTAGAATTTAGATATTTAATTGTTTCGAAAAACCTCTAAAATAGAATTTAAGAATGATCCTTTCCTGCTTATACATAATACCCGAAATATATCTATTTAGAGAAAACAGGGACTTGTAATCGGTTGAAAAGATAACCGAGACGCTACAGATCGACTTTTCCACGTGTACATTTTTTTCTCTGTTCTGAAAGAGAATATAAATATAAGATGAGATTGCCGTTGTTGCTTTGAACAAAACTTCCTTTAAATCTGTTGACCTGTAACATGAAAATCACGTTTTTAAGCACGATCTGTATTTTTCGTTGCAAGACGGTCCTAGGGAAACAACTAGAAATTTTATTGTTCATCAGATCAAAAATTTCTTCTTTCAACTTCTTGTTTCAAAGTGTTTCGATTGACAAAAATAGTTACGTAAAACTTTTAGAAGTGCGAAAAATATAATTAAAATATTTTCTATTAGTGCTTTACGAACTATTCTCCCAACAGTTTAAGGAAATTATGTGAACTAGGACTTGAAAACCAACATGGGAAAATCTCTTGCTCATATTTTTTTAGTAGATGGATTAAAATGAGGTATTTAGTGGGTAGATTTTTTTAATAATCACAAGAAAATTACGGATTGTACGATGAAATACAGAAAAAGCTAACTCACCAAATCTATTAGGCTAGCATCTACAATTACCAGCAATTTCAGATGTTCTAACTTACTTTGAAGATGTGTAATCGTTAACTTAACAAGAAATTGCTAGATACAGTTAATGCTCTATAAAGTTTTATGAGGTTGGAAAAAAAAAACATGGGAAATTTTTTTTGTCAATGTTGCGTTTAAAAAAATGAAATAAAAATGACATTGTAATGCAGTAAAAGTTTTTTGTACTCAGAAGAAGTATATATTAGTAGTATATATAGATATTATCAAACACAGAGAAATTTCGGCACATAGGGTGGACACTAATTTTTTGCATTATGAGTGGGAAGTCTGAGGTAAAGAAGCGAGCGTATTTGCGTAAATGTTGCACCACAGCACCATTTTCCCAGAATAGTGACCATTTAACAATTTTGATGGAACCATGTGGTCGCTTTTCGAGTGTATGGTGGAACAATGGATTATTATGTGTTGCTGGTAAATGCTGGTCACTAGAGGGCCAGAATTATTTGTAGTGAGACCAAGTTCTCATTTTCATATATCGGCAAATCTGTGAATTATCCTCGAGGGTGTCAACATAATTACTAAGTTTCGTGACTTTGGTCCATTGTGATCGCCGATAATTTGTCGTGTTGTGGGCCACAGGAATTTATCTAAATTTCGATAGGTTGAGTAGTGGTTTCCTTCAAACAATCATATATATTATTTCTAGAAGGTTTTTTTTCTGTGGTGAGGCAGGCATTGGTTTTTCTATTTACATAATCAAAATCGTAAAATGAGGCATCATTTTATAGATAAAGTTATCCGCTTTGTCAACATTATTAATTAAGAAAGGACGTTTCAAAATTTAACCCGTAAATGGAAAAATTATAAACAATCAAAGTCATGGGTTTGCAATGGTTTAGAGTCAATTTGCTAGGCTTCACTGTAGTCGATAAGGAGTGATCACAATACTGCTAGATAGCAGCAGCACATATCACAGAGACATTGACGAACTGTGTGTGTGTTTCCTAGGGAAAGGTTGTTTTCTAATGTTTTTGTTTGTGTTAGGGAAACATTTCATAATTTATCATTTTTAGTGTGTTTTTGTACGTACTTATTTCAATTTACAGCTATACAATTGCTACAAATGAGCCGGTCTTTCTTTCATCCTGCTATGGTATAAACCAACAATTTTCCTGTTCATCGTATATCATTCGTGAAATTTTCGAACTGGCTCCTAGTTTAGATAATAAAGTACGCATGGACTTTGTAAACAGTTACAGATTTTTCAGAAAACCATTTCTTGATTGAAGCTAAACTGCTGAAGCGATCACTGACAATTATTTTACTGCGCTTTTAGTCATTTACACTAACCACGTAGGAGTAAACAGGATTTCAATAAGTACTGGCGTTTAATTGGTGAAATAGAGGAAGCGGTAATTCCACAATGTGTTACGAAGCATATCAATTTACAGATTTTTTGAAATATTAATTTACCAAATCTCTGAAAACAAGATACGTAAATGCTTATAAAATTGAACGAGTTTTCGGTGACTGTGACATGATACTAAACAATGAATTTATCGTTATTGCTTCCTGAAAAATTTGTAGATAACAATAAGCTCTGCGTTCCATGACTTGTGCGTAGCAACGCTTTACGACTATGATACCCGGATACATATCTGCTTATGCAATATAGTGTCGGTTGGTGCTCCACAAAGCGTGACCAACGCAAATCTGACCCGGTTGTGGTACTGCTTGCGAATCGCACAAACACGTGAGCCGTCCGCGTTGGCCGAGGGCGCCGTCACCGCAGATGGACAGGCAAGCCGAGGGGCGATGTAATTAGGCGCTCGGGGCTGCAGACCGGAAGCCGGTCCGTCCACTCTGTAATTACTCGCCGAGAGGCCCCTGCTTCAAAGAGGCACAATCTCTGCAGGCACGCGGCACCGTCAGGTTCCGAAAAGTGTTTGCGAGTTCCACTGCTGGACTGTCCGCCTAATTGAATGCGGGTCGGTTGCTATTTCTCTAGTCCAGTTGCTGTTCGTTTGCACACTCTAGTTCACGCACAGTCGAGGAACGAGGACGGTGATCAAAGGAAACACAGAGTGCACCAAAATTAATTACAACTTACTGTAAACTTGTGAAACAGTTCCCTTCCTCAGCACATTTGTCGCTTGTTCCCAGGTGATATAAACGTCGCTTTATTTGTACACAGAAGTGGAATTTCTGATAATTTCTTCGTTTACTTAGGTGTAAGACGCAGCCATGGCCATGTAATACACTGATTGTAAGAAGATAATATGAGTTCTATTCTTATTCGATACTTGTTTACATCTTATCAACCTTTACACAATTAAATACGAAGAGGTCTAATTTCGCATTCTAGAGGTAAATTCTACGAGCATAAACCATTGCTATCGCTACTGTCCGTCAACAATATTGTAATTTTGTGCGGGAAACAGGATACATCCAAAAACCTTCCTCACCACGATACATGTGGAAGTAGTGGATGTGATACTGAGAATCAATCAATATATACTGATTTCTTGAAGAACTTGTAAATTAATAACAGCATTTGTATCCACAGTTATGGTAAAACACTATTTTTAATCGTTAAACAAGAAGTGATGTAGCCAGCTCAGTTACTAAGTTTCGTGAACTGTCAGCTGCGATGTAAAATGTAAGCGATGCTACCATTCATTTCATGAAAATTATCGTATAGGCCCTACATTAAAAAAATATAAAATTAAGTAAAATTTTATAGTTAATTTTTATTTTTAGTCCAGTTTTGCATCCCTTTATGATGGCAGTCCAAACAGGTAATCAGTTCATAAAAGTTGGTATCCCTGTCTCATTCTCCATTCATCTGGTCAAACTAAATTACAGTTCCACTTTGTTTTAGAGGTGTGAAATTAATAAAGATAACTTTAAATATTTAGTATCTACATACGAAATTTAGTGAAATTTGTCTATAGGTTGTGATGGTCCCGTTTGTTGAAGAGGGGGGGGGGATGCCATCACGTTGTTATTTTTTATCGGGAATATTAATATCAATATTAATTTGATTAATTTGGGGAACTAGAATCTTGAATGCTATGCAAGATTCACAGGTAAACACAAGTATTAAATTTATTCTGTGTTCTGGCTTATACAAGGCCGGGTATATTTAACGTTACGTTAAACACAAGATATTCAAAGAAAACAAACAAGCACTACCCGGCGTTTACAATTTGCTGGATAAATGGAAACATTAATAGATTTTAGATATTTCAAAGATTTTGCATAGTTGATATACAAGAACGTGGCGTCTGCAACACCCCTGTTTAAAGTATTAATACTTACTTCTGACAGTTTGACCCATATGCAACACTTCTCAAACTGTATTCATAAACATTTTGGTGTGCCGACCGATATTTTTTGAATGCTTAATTTGCATTATGGGAGGTCAGCCCCATTTATGAAATAATTAGGCCCTTCTCTTCAAAATTACTTTAAAATCAAATAATAAAACTTTATTATTCTTGATGCCTTGGTTTAATTTCATCAAAATTAAATTACACAACCAAATTCACAGCTAACTTCTTAACTATCTCTTGTTGAATGCAATGATATTATTCTGTATTTACTACGGTATTATACACACTACTGTCTGTGGAAGCCAGTTAGAATTAAATATTTACATCTTTTTTACAAATTATTTATCATTACGAAATTAACACACAGAAAATCAATTAGTAATTATAATTAACTACGGTATCTGCACCGTGTATAACAGGTAGGTTATAAGTCGCAGACCAACAGATTAAAGTTAACATTTACAAAAAATTCCCAGGAGCGCCATTTAATGTGAAAAACATCATTTGGATTACTTTATGATAAGCAAGAGCAAGTTCAAAGTTGATGAATGTGGAAAGTTAGCTAGCTCAGTTAAAATTTCATGATTAGAGCAGAGATTTTTTTCACAGGGACCGCTTACGTGTTAGTAAGCCTCGTCAAAACCCTATGGAACCATTGACCTTTGCGTTGGTACTTTACCGTTGCTGCAATCTGCTTGAAGAAGTGCGACACGCGGTGTCAAAGTTAGATGCAAATCCACGGACCCATCCGCGCTAGTGCATCTGCTGATGGCTTCTACCAGGTGAGACACTTTGCTTCCGGCAACATCCGAGAAAGAAAGCGACTATCTCCAACCATGGAGCAACAGCTAGGAGAGTGTGTCGGACAGCACGTCTACACTCCAGCACTTCTCAACAGCAAGTCCGTTCTCATGGCGTCCTTTTCTTCCGCCACCAAGAAGCCAGCTTCTCTCTCCCAGTACATGAAAAAGAAGCCTTTCATTAACAAGTGTAGACCCTGTGGCCATACACGATTGGTGAAACGACGTAGCCCACAATCACGTGTGTCGTGCCGTTGCTAGTATTCGTCTTTCGTTTCGCGCACATTTTCACTGACCTTGCGCCCCTCAGCGCAGAGTCGGGGGACATTGGCCTCGTCAGGTAACTGTATCTGCCCGCCCTTCACAGGCCGTTCCATTGTGGGCCAGGGCGCCAGATTTTCGCATTCAGCATTGTCCGTTTATTCGAATGCTCAAAACTGCCACTGAGTTCTAAAATTTCCACCATTTAATACTTCCCTAACAGCAATCTTGCCAAGAATTAAATTATATAATAATAAATTTGGCCGCCCGGGCTTAATACATAATTATCTATGCATTAATTAACATTTTTAATAAACAAATATAATTAAAATGAATATGAATTATGAATATATTAATATTCATTGGGGATGACGTTGTCATACCACAAGGTGTAGGTTTGTTACGTAAATAAAAAAGGCATATTATTCACACAGCCTGATGAATGTTCGGTACAAAACAGAAAAACCATGATTTTATTCAGTGTTATACGAATCTGTAAATACATAACTGTTAGCCACCGTCTTGTAATGTGCCTTGTAACAAGCAACTCTCTAAGCTTTAGTGCCAGTTTTAAGAATTCTGGGTGTTAAATAAACTATGTGAAATGTTTGCAGACATAGGCAAGTAAAAATTTATCTCGTATAGTTCAACAGTTTGCAATACTATACAATTTACCGCTCACGTTGACACATATAACAATATTATACAGATAAATGTGCATAAAGAAAACAATTTTTGTCTGAAAATTTATACATGGTTACTTTTCGCTTCCTTCATTCACGTAAGACGAACAATAACTTAGCTTTATGGAAACTGCCACCTTGTTTCACTTACCCCTGTCAGCAGAAAGTTTCATTCACTTGCTTCCCTTGTTAGCGGTTCCTCACACCAGACGTGATCCGTATTTTGTGTTCCAAGTCCCGTACTTTTCTTTTCTCAGAGTTCTCAAAGTCGTAAGAAGTCCCATTTTACGGCGTGCTTAACGTCTTGGCTGCGCGTTTTCCCGTCGCAGTTTTTTTCTGTCGTTTCTTTCTTCTCGATATGTTACATTCATTCCTACCTCCATGGCTCTCAACGTCTGGTGTCATTTTTCCGGTAGCCAGTGGCGCGTAATACTTTCTCAAAGCCACTGAGCAATAACTCCGCAGTGTAACCAGTATACGATTTTACGCTTTAAAGACATTGTCAGTAATCACGATAAAAAAAATTAAGCTTCATGAAATTTTCTTCACCGCATACTTGTTACTAGATGTGATTTCATTTTAGATAGTAGTTCACGATGCTATGCAAGTTTTTCTGCTAATAGCGTAACAAACTATAATGATTTAGGTGTGTATTACAACAGCCATGGTGAACAATGGACCAGAGAGGGCAATGGTTATTTTCTAGTTTTATACATATTTGGCAATCATATTTTAAAATTCTAAATCAAATGAAACCAGCAAGAAATCATGATGATTTGTGTACAAGGCTAAAAATTCAATTAACAGTTAGAAAACGTTCCATATCTGCAACTAACGTCGAGTGTAATAGAAAACATTCAATCGGCAAAAGTTGAAACATGAATATTTGCCCTGTGTGTTACAAGTTACTTGAGTTCCAAGTTAAACTAATTCCAGTTTCTTCTTCTCTCCCTTACTTCTCCTCTGTGAAGTCAAGCTCAGCTCAGAATCTATCATTACCCATAACTTTCTGTTTACAGGGAGGCTACATTAACAAGACTGGAAGAGTTAAAATCGTTAAATTTTAGGAGTTTCTGTTTTTGTGAAACAAACACGATATGTAGCACTTATATGCTGACTCTAACTTAATACGTCTTTCAATTAGCTTAACTTTGTAAAACAATTGAAAGCGCTTCAGAATGTTTGACTGAACTTGGCAGTTGAATATGTTAAAATAGTGTGTAAAATTTATTAAAAAGTTACTCAGTTCCAATAATTTTGAAAGAACATGTTTGAGTTAGGAACACAGTTTGCATTTAAACACACAGAACGCAGTAGACAGATTGATATGTAATACTGCCAGCAGTAATTAATACCAGTGTGAAAAAAACTTTCCGTGATAATGAACTCCATTCATAGTTTTAAAGCTTACATACAATTGACAAGTTTTTACCATTAATCTGAAAGATTTACAAAAACTAAAAGTTTATTATATGACCCAGACGAAAGTCAGAAAGAATAGAATCCGTAAATCAAGCCGTAGCCCCTTGAATGAAAAGTTGGTGTCGGATCGTGAAGCACCAATGAAAACCCTCTGTGATTGGTGTGCCTGCCAGCCGCAATTGGCGAGAGTGACGCTGGAGCGCAAGAAAGGTCAAAGGGGCAGCATTAGCGCTGACCGAACAAGTTAATGGCTTATTAATTGCTTGCTGCACTGTCGGCTGCTGATCGTGGTAGGTGCATGAGATTAGCGCTCGGCGCTATCACATTACACCTGCTGACAGCGCGGGTCACAAAGAAAGCTGGTTTGCTCCTACCGTATACTATGCTCATAGTATTTGTTCCAGTATCGTCAAATCGATCATTGGCAATAGTATTACTTTCTTTCAAATCCTCACCCTTGCAGTCATTTTCATTTTATTCTGTTGGCTGCGTCAAAAATACTGACGTGTAACAATGGATGTTAAACTCAACATAATCTTATATTTTTAAACGAGCAATTCTTGCATATATATATATACTTGCTATATCTGAAACGGCTCTAACGATTTGGATGAAATTTCTTATTTAGATAACGTTTTGCTTTTTACGTTTATCTAAATTCATATGTTCCATGAAAAAACTTGATTTTACAAAATATGAACAATTTTTATATTTGGTATCTCGGAAACGGCTCTAACGCCATCTCGTAGACGCTTCAGAAGCTGATAATTAGTTTCCCTTTGGTTGCAACAAGCAACTCAGCAGTTCTTGTATACTAGTTGGACTATCCGAATATTTCTCACAGTATCATGGTCAGTCACCGAGTGGTAATATAATAATTTGGAAATAAGTAAACGGGAGTATATTTACTAATGAAAGGTAATTTATTCTGAACAGTAGTAATAAATATCAGTCTTAGTGTAAAACGTCGTCGTAATTAAATACTATATGTTTAATTGTAAAACATTTAAGAAGAAGATATTTAAAAATATTTATTGGATTTGGCAGATGTGATTTTTTCAAATTTCTTTACTTTACATAACTTCTTTGAAAACAATGTTAACAGTTATAAAGTTATCGTTTACTTTTAGGCGTATGTTTCTTTAACGCAAACATATATATTAATTGAACCTACAGACGAGTGAAAAAGCAAGTACAATTGTCCATAAGAAAAAATTGGTTCTGGTGAATACAATCCTGCAGTTTGAACGGTCTGACCTTACGCTTTGTTAATAGCCATCGCGAAGGTTGCTTTTGTTGGGAATTGTTTTCTTATCATTTAGAAAGGCATGGTTGGATTAAAACGTGCGAGGCTAATGTGAGGTATGAGCATACTTTAATCGGAGTGATGTACTCTTCTAAATGAATAACCGCTAATCTTGCACGATTAATTAATTCCTGATTAGTATTCAGATTTCTTTTTAACATAATACTACTTTTTAAAAACATTCTAAATAGTAAACAGGACGATCTCGGAAACGGCTTTAGTGATTTCATATATAGATAACGTTTTCATTTTCAAGTTTGTAACATGATTTTACCAGAAAAGAGAGCAATTCTTGTATTTCGTGTCTCGCAAACGGCTCTTAACTCCTCTCGTAGAATTTTCAGGTACCAGTAAGCCTACCGATTTTTGTTAAGCTTCTTTCTTGTCAGAGCAAGGAATTGTACCGTTCAAAATGCTTAGGAAGCCTTCAATAAAAGCGTTTAACTTTAATAAAACTTCTCCCAAAATCTTACATGTTGAATAGAAATCGAAAGATTACGAGCAAAGATTGGTCACACAGGGACTGAATCAACTGAATAGAGACTACATACTACAAATCACGTCTCTAGGCTATACCACGGTAATAAAAGCATATTCTCATTCAAAAGACTCAAAACAGTAGGCTAACAGTACATCCAACATTCATAGTGACTTTTCGTATCTTGGCACTACGTAAACCAATCTTTTCAGTTGTATACAATGAAACTTACTTTCATTTGCAGGTACACGGAATAGGGGTCAATTTTTCATCTGCTGTGTTTTCCTCAATTGATTCTGATGTAACTAAACTTACAACTGTATATTTATAAATTCAAACATGCTATGATTAAATCATAAAAAACTTTAAGTACTAAGTTAATTAAATGCCTGTTTTTCATACATTAACAAATGCAGCATTGGAGAAAACGATATCTTTAGATTTCTCTCGTGTTAGAAAGTATTATTTATATCAAATAATGTGATTGTGTCACAGACAAGGCCATTATGTAGCAAATTGAGTTGAATGAGAACATACAACAACTGGATGCGCGCCTCAGGTACCTGCATGAATTTTTTCGTATTTTCTTAATAATGACAACAAAAAATATTATTCACTAACGCCGTAGAAATTTGACAGATCAGAATAGCTTTTACGTTAATCTCGCTGCATTAGTTGATACATCTCGAGGTTGGAAGTAATACAAACCGATAACTCACTAAAAGGTACATGCAAACTCTTGAAAAAGCTTCTGAATAGAAAAAAGAAACAATAAAAATAATGTTTTCATAAGAAACTGTTGTGTGAGCAAACTAATGTCGGTGTCATTCTTACTGAACTGTTTAATTTAATTCACCCGTATCTATATGAATCTTTACTGATAAAATTATTTTGTAGAGCCTGAAACTAATAGATAACTAACGAATATAATGTCATGTTCTGATGTTTCTGTTTTTTATGATGTAGGGAAAACAACAGGTTTACTCGGTTATTTATCCGAGAACATTACATTAAAAGAACTTAGATTTTGATTTATTATCACTATGTTTCTTGGTGTATATTTCTTGATTTTATGTTTTTATTTATGTTTATTTGTTATTTTTTCGTTTCATTTTCGTTTTACTTTCGCCTGAGTGTGAATTTTTATATCAGTGTGGCTGTATACGGCGATAGTGAAACTTCAGCAGCTAATGATTTTAGCAGCAATTAAATAAGCGCAACTTCATGTACAACTGTTAATGATTGTCTTCTAGATTGCATTTATGTACGAATATTAAATTAGGTGCATAGAATGCTTTCTTAATTAAGCAAAGCAACAATCAATCGAAAAGGCTTTTAATTTTGTTTAATTATATAAATATATTGAATTGAACATATATTGGTAACTTGTGAATGAATCAATGTCACATTAGAATTGAATTTACATCATAGAAATAATTGTAGCACACATTGATCTAAATAATTTCTATTGAGATAAGCAACACTGAAAACTGGGACGGTTATGAAGTTGATCTAAATTTTTTCCTACAGGTATCTTTTCCATGGATCTTCAAACCAACAGATCGTGTATTCAGCGAAGTTCGAGATACTAGCAGCTACCGGCAACTTCGTCTCCTTGGAAGTGTATTATAGTATAAGAGTTTCTTTTACCAATAATTGTGCCAGTAATAGTGATACATATTGTAATAATAAACATTTATTTACATTCTAGAAAAAAATTAAATTATTTTCTATTTGGATATTTGTTTTAATATAACTGTATGTTAATTCGATCAATTACTTCTGCTTTAAAATAGAAATTTCCGTGGATTAAAAGTAATCTTATTCGGTAGCACGTAAGTTGGTTAAGAATTATTTTTAACTATCTGGTGCCCACAACTTCGTTCGCGTTTGTCAAGAATTTTTAAGTTTTCTATGCTTTTACCTTCAATATTTCCAGGATAAAACGTAGCCTGCCAAATTAACAAGCCGCCAGTGAACGTCCATCAAAATCGGTTCTCACACTAAATATATTGCACATAAATCATTTATATTTGTTAATAGCTGAAAAATTTGAAACTGTGTCGTATTCTAAAACATTATTCAATAACATTTTAGCATATTCAATAACACTCTTGTACATTCTAGAAGTTTTCAAATATTTTAGGAACACTTTGATTCAAATAAGAATATGCCCTAAGTCGACCACTTTCAACCACAATATTTTCCACACTCCAGCGGCTACCGACATGGAATGACCATAGTGCACGATGGGAGACTCCTTGCTACTACTACACACAAACACCAGTGGTCTTCGCTAGGTAGTGATGCCTGCAGAGTGAAATAAACGAACACACAGGTCTTTGGTCGAAATATAAAAATTTATTTTCATTTATTTTTCTATTTACTTCTTAAATACTACTCCAAAAAGGCCATCTCAAAGTGTCAATGGAATATTGTTTGGGTTATTGGGGATTTTCAGAATGTAGTTAGATTATGATAAAGCATAGTTAGTTTTACATTAATTTACTTATTGGTGCAAACACGAAGTAGAATCACTTTTTCCCTTAAATTAAATGCAGGTTACTGATCACAAACAAATTTGAGTTATTTTTTCGCTCAACAGAATACTTTTTTCTGTGAAAATCAGCACAGATTTGGAATTCAGGGAAGCGATAAGAGAGTAACATAAAGTTTAAATATTCCTAGTTAATTTTTAATTTCGTCGTTCCATATTGCTGTCGTCATCAACTCAATAGCGCGTACGAAGTTTCAACTTTATGACGATATAAACTACAACTCAAAGCATACATTACAAAATCAGGGTTATGAGAGTTATTTAAAGAATTCTATTTAATTAAGTAACTGCGAATAATAAATTACAAGAGCATTGCACTCGAAATTTCATTTCTGATTGGCTTCAAAGCTAGTTGATACGTAATCGCCATTTTACTTTTTTCCACGGATAAGACTTAAAAAATTAATTAATAATATAAGAACAGGATTATATTTCCTACTACGGAACCAGTAGCTAATCAAGTACAATATTTTTTGCGCTTTAAAACGGAACACATCATTGTATATGTTTTAACGTTCTTGTTTTGATCCCTGAAATGCAGTGTATTAGATATCTGTGAAAAGCAATGAATGAAGACAGTACCGGCTTCCAAGCAGGAGGTTCTTTGGTATTGCTAAAATGTGAATTGATAATGACCATTCCAAAACAAATTATTCGTTTTAAGATTATTATTACGTTAGCTTAACTTATTTTGTTTATTTTTCTGTACAAAATTAAAGAATTAATTAACGAAGCAAAAATAAAAAAAGAAAAAAAGAAGTGTCTAATCACGATCGTATTTTTTTTTTTAACAAAAAAGGAATACTCATTTAAATTGCAAAGAGACCTGTGCGTTATTTTTACTGCTATCTCGATATGGTTATAATCTATTGCTCCGTTCCTCGGTAAATATAAGTTACTAGCCCGTACCCGCGACTTCGTACGCGTGGATTAAGAATTTTTTTGCCAGAATTAAATATAGAAAGTTGTTGGTAACGAAGGATTGGTCCCAAACAATATCGAGTCGGAATAATATGACAGGAAAGCTAACACTATATCATTGTGCCATCGAACCTGTATCTTGAAGAGAATCAATTTCCAACATATTTCTGTCACCATTCGATAAGGTCTCAAAATTTCGTGACTACAACTGTTAATCATACTGGAAAAAATATCCTGTGCCCTTCATACAGATTTCCTTATAAAATTCCATCACAACAATATAGCCATTTAGTCGTCAAAACGTAACAAAAAAACAGAGACTTACTTCCATATTTATAAATAATATTATTGTGGTTCACACTCACACACTGACTGCGAACAACACCTGAGGGATCATTATAACGTAAAAAAGTGTACACCTACAAAATTGCAAGACTACCTACGATTTGCCTCGCATTACACCCCTAAATTTCTAATTTCTACAGTTTAACATTCAATCCGAATAACCTACAGCCCAGGCCTGACTCTTACGACCAAATTTTTTTTAAAAAATCTTAGCCCCCACGGTGATTTGAACCGGAGACCACGACGTTAGTAAACAAGCGCTTTAGCCACTGAGCTCCCAGCCCACTTAACGGAAACATGGTACGGAGACTTCCATATCGAACGTGTCTGTCTATCGCCGTATTTGGAAGTTATGAGACAAAATGTGTTGTTTATACAGATAATTTTTCAACAAAATGTAGACAGTATTTTTCTCCTTGTTTCAAAGGATAAGTGTGCAAAGTTTCATCGAGATAGGATGAAAACTGTTGATTTGTATGAAGAATAAACAAAGTCCAGTGCCCTTCCTACAGAATTTCTCGTCAAATTCCGTCAATATCGGTATAGGCATTTAATTGTCAAAACGTAACATAAGACAGAGACTTACTTTCGCATTTATAGTATTCCTACTGCAGCTTACACACACACTGACTACGAATCACCCCTGATGGATCAATATAACGTAAAAAGGTGTACATCTACTGTATTGCAAGACTACCTACGAATTGCCTCAGGTTGCACCCCTACCTTTGTGAAATCTACAGTTTAAAATTCAATCCGAATAACCGACGGCCCAACCGTGACTCTTACGATCAAAAACAATTTTTAAAAATCTTAGCCTGAACGGAGATTTGAACCGGGGCAGTCCACTACACGAAAACACGGCACGCAGACGTCCATATTCTAAGTGTCTGTCTATCGCCGTATTTCGAAGTTATGAGATAAATGTGTTATTTATACAGATAATTTTCCAACCAAATGTAGAGAGTATTTTTCTCCTTGTTTCAAAGGATAAGTGTGCAAAGTTTCATCGAGATCGGATGAAAACTGTGGATTTGAATGAAGAACAAACAAACAAACAAACAAACCAACAAACAAACAAACATACAATCATCTTTATATATAAAGATATGCTATTTTTGCAGGTTTTAATTTGTACCATGAATTCTAAAAATTTGAAACACCGTCCATATTGCTGCGGTAGTTTTTGTGTGATGCCATTTAAAACCTTCAGGCACACGCACCTTACTTGCAGGTTTATTAAATTATAGGTTACTAGTTGTAATTTTCACATTCTATATGCAATTTATCTGCCTTGATTACTTTCGAAATTCGTCGATTAGGTATAGCACCATTTTCTGCAGACACATTTCCACTCACTCATAGTTGACAGAACGGTTGGATCAATAGTTCCCAAAAAGCTTTTAGCCGGGCAACCCATACATCATTTCATCTCAAGCTTTATTAATAGCGAAGAATTTTGCCTAAGAAATATTGCGGACAAAGTTGAGTTAGGGCCAATCTTACCACATCTTTTTTTTAAGTAGAAACTTAAAATAGATTAAACATTGAATATTTTAAGTTGGGGTAGTCGTGAATTTTCGTGGTTTGAGACTAATTCGTTAATTAAAGATGTTTTTAACAATGCTAATTTAATTAAAATAGTTGTTTTCAAAACAACATTGAAAGTATGAAAGTATAGGAATATTAATTTTAAACGTCGATGATAACATCCTATGGACTGGAATGATATGTTAAAACGAAACAAAGTGCAGAATGCGTTCTTTCTTTTTTTTCAGTCTCTTGACTGGTTGGTTTGATGCATTTCTCCATCCATTCCTATCTTGCGCTAACCTTTTCATCTCAACATACCTATTACAGCCAACGTCCTCAATTAACTGCTTCATATTTTCTAATCTCCGTCTTCCTCCGCAGTTTTTTTCTTCACCTGTTCCATCCACTAGGAAGTTAACCAATCCTGAACGTCTCAAAATATGACCTACCATCCTCTCTCTTCTTTCTGTAAGAGTCTTCCATAAACTTCCTTCTTCTTCATCATTTCCAAAACTCGTACGCTTCTTCCATTATCCGTACACTTAATTTTCAGCATCTAAAGCACCACATTTCGAATTCTTCAATTTTCCATCTTTCTGGTAGTCCTAAAGTCCATGCTTCTCTGCAATACTGTGCTCAACACATAGCGTTTTAGAAACTTCTTTCGGAGTCCTAGATCAATATTTGAAACTAAAAGATATCTCTTTTTCATGAAGGCTCTTTTCGCTAGTGCTATCTGCTTTTAACACCATTCCTGTTGTAATTTTACTTCCTAGGTAGCAAAACTCACTAACCTCTTCTGTCGCCTCCGCCCCAATGTTTATATTTAATGTACTATTATTGATATCATTTCTGCTACATTTCATCGCTTTTGTGGTGCTTTGGTTTATATTTAATCCTAAATCTTGCTTCAGTTTTTTGTTCGTGATATTCAGTAACTTCTCATTTCTTCATCCTTTTTGCAAGCAAGACAAATGTCATCAGCAAATCATAGCATACTGATTTTTTCTCCCTGACACTTATGCCTCATTGAAATATTTCTTTCACTTCCTTCCTTTTTTTGATACAGGCCCCATAAACGAATTCCATTATCCACATGACTTCCAACAGAAGTCACATACTTTACATTATTGTTGAACATTTCTCCAAATATTTCAGGCGACTTTATTATAATCAGTTATAAATATATTCTTGGTTCTAAAAAAGTATTTGTGAACTGATGGACCGTTATTCTATTTACATATATATATATACATACATATGTCTAGATGACATTGTTCGTATCATTTAAGCTCCTTCAATAATTTTAAATCGTTTTAAAATAGCAGAAATCATCTGCACAAAACATAATTCCTTTAACTATTTCAAGATTAAATATAGGAATGCTTATCATCCCATTATTATAATGTACGTAGAACTTCTGCATTTCATAGTTTATTTGGATTGTAGGAAGAGAATTAGCAAGTACTTGCCTGATGAAATTTCACGTCAGCCATTCACGATATGTCTTTTAGATCAGAGTCCATAGTACATTTTCCGAGAATGTACAACGGACTGGCTTCAAATGATGCTTGGGACCAAAAATGGGAAGAGGCCTTCACACCTCTTGGGGACTTTCTACTGCGGTGAGCCGTGGTGTCGGCACCTTGGCGATATGCAAATGTAATTTTTTTCCACCGAGCGGTGGCCTGCTGATCGCGACGAAGGGAAGAGGGTCAGGTCACGTAGGATCGCCGCCACTACCGGAATTGGATTTGTGTGCCTTAGGGAGGTGTCTGTCACCCGGATACGGTGGGAACAGGACCAACGAGCCTTAAGATTATCTCCTTTCTCTCTCAAACTACTTAAACGGAAACTACAACAACTTCAAACCTTAAATTAAATTTTGTTTCTTCGTGAAGGCCTCAATGATGAATAGTTCATTAGACTACCTCCTCACTGTTTATAACTGTTTTGAATAATTTTCTAGTTTTATAGTTGCAAGAAATTATCACGGGAATCGTGTTAACTATTATTTTTTCTAAGTTACCCTGCAGAACTCTTCAAGATCTATTTTACCATTTATGAAACGCAAATAAATTCTAAGAAATGATATACTAGCATAACAAAGCATAAGACAGACCTGGAAAGCACTACAACGATATGAAGTTGTTAGTAACGGTCACTTAGCACGAAAGTTCGGTTGAATGTCCATAAATAGAGCAAGACTACACGACAATATAACTTATGAAATGAATCGGTAATTAAAGGAAAACTGACGTTTTTGAGGTGGTTCGTATACAAGAAGTTGTTTCTATTTTTCGGTATCTGCACATTGACCTTCTGCTGCTCAAATAAAGCTATCGTTTAGAACGTATTAAAGAACCTAAATATAAAAAAAATCAAATTAAAATAGTTTTTTTTCAGAACAGGCACACATTTTCAATTGCTCCTTATCAATATAGTTGATTTATCTTGCTCGTATCAAGTGACAGATTGTTGTGCTACACAAAGACAGCAACTATTAATACAAGATTGATCAAAGAAAATGTTTCTCATGTAGAAAAAAAAATATGTCCAAGAACAAGATTTTTTTTTTTTTATTTTTTCGCTTACATTCATCAAATGTGTGTGAAACCCGTTTTCACACATTATACTCTTGTTTACGTGAGATTCTGATATGTAGAAATTACACCAATGTTTCTATTATGATTTCGCACTGCGATAGGGTGAACTCCTACTTAATTTGGTGGCTTATTGGCAAGATTATAAAACGAGAAAAAAAAATCTCTAGTTACTGAAAGATGAAGCTAATGTTATCTGTTTTCTGATTTCTGAAAGTATTCGTGTGATTTTCAAATTTTTATGTATTTGATTTTAATCTATACACTTGTGATACAAATCCAATTCTACACAAAGCATATGAGACGTTTATGACTAAAATACATTGTACTTTGGCGACCAAAACATTATTGGCAACAAAACTCTAATGAAAACCGTGACGACAGTAAGCTTATTCTTACTTGTGCGATAAATAGATTCTGTCTAATTATTTCAGATATAGGTGGAATTACTACAAACGAAAAGAAACTACAAAAGATGATCGTACTAAACTATTGCCGTATGTATCTCAATGAACATAAAAGTTTGGTTCAGAGAGAGTGAATTTGGCATTACAACTTAATATTTTTAATTTTCCTGGAGCATCTATTTACGGAGAACTATGAAAAGTTCCAGAACATGACAGTCTAAATAAAATGTATAAATATCTAATCAACAAGAGGTCTGGTAACTGGGAATCGTTACTGTGCCTTTCGTTTAGAATTTTCATTTTTCTTGCCATTTCTTTATTACAGGTGTCTATAGAAGCCTATTACATGCACACGCGTGTGCACACAGGGAGTAAGAAATATATACATAAAAAATTATTTCTCACGAAACAAACCGAAATTTTAAACTCAGAATGGAAGAAATGTTAAAAATGCTAGGTATGAAATTTGTCTGTATTGTACTGAATGAAGGAAAGAAAATCCAACATGCTGTTTGATTGAAATGGATATCATTTTTCGAGTAGAAAAACAAAAACCTTATACATCTTTCGGGGATGTGTAAGATAAGTGATTAAATCTTCTATCGGTACAAATAGTGGGTTTTTATTCCTGACAGAACGTACAAAAGTCAGCAATCTCAGTCACCTTGGACTGAAAAATTTAATAATCCTGGCGTGAGTGTATGTATTTCTACAGTAGATCTGAAAGGCCGAGTAGCAGGAGGGGAGTGAGAGTGGTGGGGGATGGCTTTCACGGCCGATCGTATTACAACTTGCGTCCCGCGAGAGATGATATTGCTGCTCGGATAGGAAGAAAAATGTGCGAATAAAAGTCTGCAGAAACAACCTTTCCGCAGTATTTCTCGTGCTTTAGACGGCGTAATATCTTCCTTAACTGCGCACTACCTAAGACAGCGTCTTTTGGCATCCATCCAATAAGAATAAATCTTCAATTCCGCTGATAAAAAAGGAAATGTAGTCGCAGGCTGTACTTCCACTGACGTTAGTTCTAAGTGATTAGAAAATATCTTATACTCCTCCTAATTCTGCTACCCATTCCACAATCATGAGGTATACGGGTAAGAAGAGACATGTCAGAAGAACAAAAGTTTCCAACCGGTTTTATCCGAAAAAACATTTCGTGCTTTACGACTGCAAAGTAGAAAAGTAGACAAGTTTGTTTCGTTTCTTGTTGCAGCCTCTCCAACTGCAATCAACTAATTGTCCTCCATAAGGTAGGAATGCCACTGTATCCTTCCACCAAAGCAGCGCAACAAACTAGTTTGCAATGGTAGATTAGTTGACTGTCAATGCAGTAGGTAAAAAGAGACTAGGTGAATAATTCCGTTCATACGAACTAGTAGAAGGTGAGAAAAAAATACATTATCCCACCAGACGTCTAAAAGTGTGCTTTTGGTTTCCCTGTGCATTGTATCAGTGGTAGTGATAGCACCATTGCTGCTAATTCAATGATCTTCAACTTTTATGATGTGGTTAAACAATCAGAAATTATTACATAAGGACGATAACACCATTTTTATAAATGTATGAGATTTGTAAAATACTATGCACATTCTCTTTTCTGCCATCAAAAAATTAAATTTCGATGATTTTGTTAATCAAGTAACGGTCTTGAACATAAGATATTTATAGAAGTATGGTGATGAAATGGTTAAAATGATGACCAGTGATACATAACATAGTCTGTAACTACATTCGTAAAATACATTCAATAGTATAAAGGTCACGAATAGAGAAGCTGTGATAGTAAATGTAATTAGCGGTGATACAAACATATGAAGCAATTAAACGCTTTAAACGTACTAACTCCATAGTTTTCCGAATTCCCATATAGTTTACAAAGTATAAACCGTATTTTCTGTTATGTATCCAATGACCTTTTGTGCCACCAATAACACAACTTTGTTGGTACCGTTCAAACAAATAAGTAGGTATGGTCTGAACGTTTACTTAATAAGAAGTTCAAGTAACATAATTTTTGTCGGATATATCCTTAGCAGTAGAGATATGATATTAATTTGTGAAGCGGAGAACGTGCCTCACCATACGACCAGAATCTATCATCGAATTATATTACGATTCATTTGTAATACATAACAATGAATTAATTGCCAACAAGAAATAACTTATTAGATACAATTCTTGCATATATATATATATATATCTTGGGAGCATAATGTCTATAGATAAAAGAATTTCAGTGAAATGCTTATGATTTCAGTGAAGATTTCGTTTAAATGGTAAAGAACATACGAGGAATCAACAATAATTAGGAGTTGAAAATCTTCCTAAGTTTATAACCTGCGTTCAAAACATAACCTATAAAAAATATATAGTTTCGTCAGTGGCATCATTTGGTAAAACGAAGGTGACATTTTTTTTTTTAGTTTTGATGTAAATATGGAAATATTTCGGAACGCCTGGATCTGCGTACATCACTGCTGATTTTAATGGAGAGTATCTATGTTTTCAGGACATCGCGTTGAGTGAAATCTCCGGAAATAAAAAAAATTGCCGTTCTTAATCCGTTTTATGGAGATTTCTTTTCACGAAATTGATCTGAAAGAACACACGAAATCTGTCGTTAATGATACAGAGATTACAATATTATGTCTGGAAGAAACTTTCAGATTTTTGAAGAACTCTCCTTCCTTGAGATAGTGGATGGGGAGAACGAGTAGTGCTTCAGCAAACTAATAAATTACCCCAGCAGGGCCTGGCTCACAAGGGTCTAGCTGTGACTGGTGAGAGCCTCCAGTTCAGTAACACCGTAAACTACCGAAGTGTATCAACGAACACCGCAGGCTGTGACGGAGAACCATAGTGTAGCGTGTAGGGCGAAGACCTTGACTAGTTCTGTATACTGCAATGTACTGCCGAAGAAAATAACAACAACCTCAAAATGAAGTGAACGAATTTCCGCATAAAAAATTACAAAATAGACAAATATACTAACTATGAACTAACAGATTACAATTTACAACCTTCATGTATAGATAATTACACCTACACTCATCTCTCTGTTTGCTCCTTAGCCAAGGCGACTAATTGTGCCAGGAAATAGTCAGCATAACGCCTGGAAATCTGCAGAGTTGTGGAAATGGGATCCGGTGAACTACTAAGAAATATGTCTATCACTCTATTATTTACAAAGGTCAAAATTAGAAGAAAAATTAAAACTTATAACCTCAGATAAGATGTTTTGATTGGATCAATGAATTTAAAACAAACAAACCAATACATTTGTAGGATCGTAATTTTTCATGGCGTTGAATATTAATATATTTTTCTCGGGCTTCCAGCCGTGTAAGGATATCACATTTGCGGGACGTTTCGAAGGCGTCCATCTCTGCCTTCATTGTCAACCAATTAACTGTTTGTTTATTCAGACGCTGCTACGGAAACGGTGGAAGACAAAAACCAACACAACGCGATTACGTCATCCGCTCTTATGCTTGTTGCCGACGCGAAACTGTTTCAGCATTTTAATGGCCGGGTTCCAGGCCGCACTGAGTTGATAACCAGTGTCCCTGTTGACTAATAAATCAGTTAATCTTATTTCCACAGCCTCTGTAATAACGCTGGCCCAAAAATGCATTGTGCAGCGATGTGTAGAGCTCACCAGAAATGTTCGCCTTGGGCAAGAAGAAAAATCTGCGGTGGCCGAACATAGTGTGCAAGGGGGTCACACTTTTGAATTTGAAAAAACAACCATTTTAGCTCGGGCCAAAGATTTTTGGGCCAGCGTTATTACAGAGGCTGTGGAAATAAGATTAACTGATTTATTTGTCAACAGGGACACTGGTTATCAACTGAGTGCGGCCTGGAACCCGGCCATTAAAATGCTGAAACAGTTTCGCGTCGGCAACGAGCAGAAGAGCGGATGACGTAATCGCGTTGTGTTGGTTTTTGTCTTCCACCGTTTCCGTAGCAGCGGCTGAATAAACAAACAGTTAATTGGTTGACAATGAAGGCAGAGATGGACGCCTTCGAAACGTCCCGCTAATGTGATATCCTTACACGGCTGGAAGCCCGAGAAAAATATATTAAAACTAATACATTATCAACGGAATGGATGTCAACTTAAATCTTGCTTGGTCGTTAAATTAATTCATAAATAAATACATACTAAGAGCATATAACGATAGAGTAGTAAGTTTCCAACTGTTTGTAATATGTGTAAACTGTGTACAACTTCGGTTTTACAGCATATCCTCAAGATGGATTTAGAATCTTCCTCACCAATTGCATTCTTTTTGAAACTATCTAGGATGCAGGGTGAGAAACCTAAACGTTAAGAGCTATTATATAGATGTAAATATAAAATAATTTTTTAGCTTACACTTTATTTCCAGCAATACTTTCGCGTTCTTGTTAACTCTTGGTATACTATTTCACAGATTTCAGTGATAGTGAAGTAATGTTTACTCTAAAGATTTCCGGACTTCACGGTGAACCCGAGCAATACAAGCAGCTGGGAGGAGGCCGTGAAGGATGCGGCTCGTTGCAAGCGCGTATGTCATTCGCCTGCGCTAGACCTGCTCTGGCCCGGCCTGGCCCGGCTGGCCTCGCCTGATGGATCGCCCAATAACGCGCTACGCTGCGGCGAGTAGAGCGGGCTGTGTGCGGGCAGGCTGCTGTACCGCTCCAGCCTCAGGGATTGCGTTTACGAGTGGACCAGAAGCAGCACATAGCGTTAGAGACAGGTGTTTCTTGCAGACAGATAAAAGGGTACTTTAAAACCGAACATGTGAACTGATAGATACTCAGGAAACATAAAAATTTGATATAGAAACCGTTTACTTGCATATAATAATACATTTTAGTTTGCTCACGAGCCATTACTCCCACTTCTCTACTCATGACATAAGCAAATGTAAACCATTATAAAATAAAAACACTGCCATGATTTTCTAGGGATTAAGAGATTAGTAGAACGGCAGCTCTTCATTAAAAACTTTATAATATAATCATCATATGAATTTCTTCATATTACGTTGTACTTAAATGGTATTTCTCATTTAATAAAATTACATCTGACCATCATAAAACGTTGTAAAAATTACAATCACGTAAAAGAAATTATTAAACTAAAAAGATAATACTTTTTGATTAGATAATAGCAATATTTATCATTTTCACGTCTCGTGTATATAGAACTGGTACGGATTTTTTGTGCTTATATTTAGATTTATGTGTAAGAAAATTCCAAGATAATTAACCCATAGTAAGATTTCGTTGGGGTTTTTTATCGATGCAGTTGAAGCGCACGCTTCAATTGACTATCTATTTTGAAATCTGTATCTGGTAAATACACAAGCCTTATAACAAGAATGTATATTTTGCGCACATTTAGGATAGTGTGCGTTGTTATTGCATTACCCTAAATGGGGGTCAATATTTACTAACTAAAACTAGATAAAAACTAGCAAAGACGAAATTCCAAACAAATCTGTGAACAATCAGGTATGTTTTCGTCTTTAAGTAAAATGAACATTAATTGGAAAGAAAAACAAAAACAATTTTTTTTATCTCAAATATTTACGAAACTTACTGTTGTTAACGACTGATAACAGACTAACGTTAGACTAAGTTATCTGGTAATTAATTAACGTTTTTAAAGTTTTTGTACAATGGGACTTAAAAACAACCATTTAATTGGTCTTGAAATAGAAGTTAAAATGCCGAATTTTAAATAGGGAGAAAAGCGGGGACCACATAATCATAAAAAATCATAGATGTATGTTTTGTTGTTTTAACGAAAGTGTGGAAAGTGTGTCATACACTGAAAAAAATACACCGTTAAGAAAATGATAAAAATTACATCAATGTCCCAGTGTCGAAATAATTTTCATTACTATTACAGTTTTTATGATTGAGGATAGTTGAGAAAATTGTAACGAGAACCTGCTGTGCTGGGTAAAGAATGAAGTAGCAACTGTTTTAGTGTAAGTTCAACTAACATTAGCTAAGATTGCTATTGAAGTGGTTGACTGTAATTAAATCCTGATACTGAAGTGTCTTGTCTGATGTGGATAAAACAACGTATGTAAGTTTAATGTAAACGAAGTTAGTTGTTTGCTCTCAAAGAAGTAAGAACTGATGACATTACTTACATCATATGAAGTCAACATTAATATTAGAATGGTCTGGTGGCTCAGTGGTTACTCGTCTGACTAGAGACCGAAAGGACTCCGGTTCGAATCCCTGTCTCGGCGGTGATTTTCAACGACACGACGCTTAACCCGATCTTCACCTCCGGCACAGCTTGCTGTGTAAAGTGAAGTACACCTAAACGCAACCGTGGTTCGATTCCACGTTAAACTGTAGGTCCCCTGTACCCGGCAGCATTGTCGGGTTAGGGTAAGGCGTCTACGATAGGGGCGGAAATCGCAGCCAATAAAAACCTTGTCTCCAGGTCATTATTATTATAACATTAATATTGGTTTCCGCTGTCCTACCGTATATGGTCAAAGACTGGAAAGCCCTGATTGCCTTTCTATGGTATAAGAGTCTTGTCATCGGAGCCTTTTACATCCATTCTCTACATACGTCTATAGTATGAATGTGGATAATACGACGTAGAAACAACTCTCACTTGAATACGTACAGGATACCTACGACTCATGCAACGTGATGATTAAAGGTTTCTTATTGTTGTGATACAATGATATTCTCATACAGTTATTATTGAATGATTACATATGGGCGAGACAAATTGCCGTTAATCACTATATAAAGACACAAAAAGTAAAGTACGTATTACACGTATATGTATGACGGAGTTTCTGATGTAGGAAACTGGGAAATGAAATTTCAAAATAGAAAATAAGTTAATTGGATAAAGTAAGTTTTAAATAAGTTCCATGTGCACTAGGTTACATTAGGTACCAGATTTATGGTGTTACTATTCCTTTATCACAATTACCTATTAGTATCTTCTATTTGGATGTAATATATTCTACGAACTGAACCACATTATATAATATTATACAATTTTAAAAATATAAATTAAAATCTTGAAAACTGATTTCATATGTAACCGTTTACGCAAATAAAATTTAGGGTAACACGTTAATACGTCGGAACCTACAAAAAATTATCCTAGCGGTCTGAAATTTGAAACACACATTTCTTAAGCGATAAGATTTGATTAAAAGTGTATAACGTAAGCTTCGAATATATGGACATAACGTAAAATCAGTCGAAATGTGGGCAGATGCATAAGTGTTATTACGCAAGAAATACATGTTATTAGATGTTGGTATTTATTCTGCGTGTGTTTTACTATTAATTCTTGGTCCAGGCAGCATTTCAACCTAACCACAACTGCTAATACGTAAAAATTAAACCAACGTAAATGCTCTGAACGAAATATTGGTAATGTTAGACGTCATGTTTTACCCTGGAAGGTAGGCTGCCATTCAATATATATTAGCTTTATAATCAAATTGGCAACTACGCACAGAGAAATTGTAAATATTACTGATGTTCTACATATTAAGTATCTGCAATTTACTTGTGGAAAGCAGTTTTTATCCAACAATGAAACATAAAAACGCGTGAAACAAATATCAACAGCTATGGATGTGCATTTATTGCGTAATAACATGTATGCAGCTACCCACATTTCGAATGATTTTCATTTATTTCCGCATATTCGAAGCTTACGTTATACACTTTTAGTAAAAAATTATCAGCTAAGGAATGTGTGTACAAAATGTCAGACCGATAGAATAATTTTTGTAGGTTCCGACGTATTAACGTGGAGCCAAACTTAGTAATTAATAGCATTTATCATGAATAATACTGCTCTTATTAGTTTCGATATAACACGCAATCCATTTCATTTCAATCTCAACCCATCTTTGATTTGACAATCAGTGATCATTATTGTTATTCGTTGACCAAAGACAAAACAGCTTCCCTACTCAGAGATACATATTAGACACAAACGTTTAAATTTTTTCAAACAGTTTCCTCGCAGCCTGTATTAGAAAAAAGCAAGACTAAATAGGGTAAAAATTAAAAAAAATGCAGCATAATAAGAAAACCCAACGGAAAATGCAATTGAATCTTGAATATTGGTGTTAATTGTTTGTTCGACGTTGTATCAATGTCGGAACTGACTTATTATTGTTATTGCAAATATTGAGATTTTAGATGAATATTCACACTCTAAGATATTAAGTTATACATCGAGACAACTTTGTAGGCACGTGTTGCAGTGTCGGCAGAGCTTGTCTGTTCATCAAACTGCTGATATGCTTAGTTCGAAATGCCGATCACTGACGGCAATAGAGCAATATTCGCGCTTAGTATAGCGACAGTCATGGGTTAAATAACATCTTTAGCCGCTCCCACCAGGTAGCTTAGCCTGCCAGTATGTAATTACCAGCTAGAGACTGATAGATTTTATCCAATTTATCATTATGTTAACTTAGCCAGAATCGACGCTAGCTTGGAACTCGTCCTTGTAAAAATCACGTATTGTCTGTATTATGCAACTGTTAGTGATATATTAAACCAGATTTTACCAGTTAAAAATTTTCATTCCATTGCTAGATTTAGTGGTCAATTCCGCTTGCACCTGCTATTATCTAGCAAACTGCTAATTATTATAATCACCGGCTCCGTACCTGAAATACGGATGGTGTCAATCTGACTCAATAGTAACATTAGATAGCACTCAAGACAAGAAGAACGAAGAAGCAGCAAGAGGATAGGTTAGATTAGATCGTCGAAGAAGACAGAAGACGAAGACAATAGTTATAAATCCTTCAGGTCAGTCAACTAAAATCCCACAATCATATCCAATCAACTGGCAAACCATTCGGTCCCTTACAGCTGTAATATAAAAAAATAATTGGAACATTTATTTCCTTTCTTACTAATTTACTTTGGACAAGTACTTATTTTCATCTCTTTCCTGATATTAACAATTTTCCTTCGATGAATAGTTGTAAAACATTCTCAAGTGTAAAGATGCTAGCAATGTTAACTTTATTTTACATCTTCGTAGGGAAGCTATAAAGCTGAGTTCTTCATTTCAGCTTCATATACCAATAAATATTTTTAGAGAGGGTTATAAGAAAACGCCCAGAAAATAAAAGCTTCTAAATTGCAAGAAATATGCTCTCAATTTCTGTGTTGTTTCAGATTCGTGTTTTCCAATGTGTTCTCGTGATTTACGATCTCATCCGCCTGAGGCTTGGCTCGGTCGCGCGGAAGCGCTTCCGCGTCGTCTGTCTTTCATATCGGCGACCGGCCAGCCTTAAATTCGCTCGCTGCCGCTTTATTGGCTACCACGCTGCTGCGGCCTGGAATGACCTCGAGGCTCGCTGGCTGGCTTCTTTATGTAGTGTGAGGTCGACGGCTGCTCCGCCCTCAACAGAAGTGAGGCGCAGTAAATTATGCAAGCAAATTTTCTCTGATTTTGCGAAAAACACACCGTAGCACCTTCCTTCTACTGATGGTGTGATATAAATTTATGTATATACATAAAATGTGAGTGTATTGAGTTGAATAACAATGATAGATTTACTAAAATATTTCGAAAGCTATGAGGCTTTTTTAGCGCTATCTTTTTATTTTATCTGAATGTATTCTCAACGAATTAAAAAAAAAAGTTATTCGCAAATGTGAAAAAATCTCTCCAGTGCGCAAGTACAAGAAAGCCACAAATCGATATTATATTTAATCTGGTACCTAGAATTTAGAGAGATGATTCGCGCACAATTTCCTGGCACAAACCTCTTGTGTCACAACGAGCATTTACCCAGAGCGTGCACTATAAAAAAAAGAATTGTTTCCTTTATGGCATTTTATCAGACAGGTACAGTGTTGTTAATATGCTTTCTCAACAAATGTATTTATTTCTCGTGTTAGTGAAGTGTACAGTTGAAACAGCACAAGACGAACACAATACTTCAGTAAAACAATCCATGCTCTTCATCGAATTCGAAACGGCGTCCCTGAGTATGTGACACCAGAACTCTAGCCCGTAAGCAACCGCGGCCGGAAGATTTGTGTTTTGTCCTCGTCATCAGCCATTCACACACATTAACACGGTTTTTGTATCACAATGAAATGCCAAAGGTCATTGGATAGGAAAATGCAAATGTATAGTTTGAGGTAGTATCTCGGAAGAAATATATAAATGTGCCATGCGTTATTGGGACTTTAATTAGAACAGTTGTGAGTGATGTGAAAGATTTTCAGACACGATTATAGCCACATAACATGAATTAGCAGAATCTGCACGTGGAATGGTAACTGGCGCTAGATGCATAGAATATTCAGTTTCCGAATTAGTTCGTGAGTTCAACATTCCTCGATTCACGATGTTAAGAGTGTGAATATTTAATTTGCACTAGTGGCTCATGCCATGCACAACGTAAGGCTGACCACATCTACTAAATGATTGAGACCAACGACGTCTGCTTCAAGGCGTCATTGTTGACAGATAAGCGACAGTTTGTCAAAGAACAGCAACATTAAATGAGGGATGTACGACAGACGTGTCCGTGCCTATAGTACAGTGAAATTTGACGTTGATTGGAAATGATACCCGTGGGGGTTGCTAGTCCCAGTCGGGCGCCTCTCCAGGTGGCGGATCGGCGAATGCCTCCCAGATGTGGGTGGTAGCGGGGAAATGAAATACCCGGTGCAGACCAAAACTAGCACCTGCATTAGCAAGGCAAGTAGCCTGCCAAGTAGCTCCCGGGATATGGAGACACCTGTACCAAGCGCCAACGGCCTCTTACCGGGCGGGTGAGCGGGTAAAGGGCCAGGGCAATCTCTTCCCTTAGGAAGGCGAAATCATCCCTAAAGGCGGAGGAATCTGAAGATCGTCAACGCCATGAGAATGTGGAAGGCAACGGGAATCCACCACATTAAAGATCCTAAAGGATTCCCTAGAAAGAGCATGGTGATGGCGCTTCAAGTAAAATATTCCGGAGTAATATCCCCTCTTTCGGATCACCGGGAGGGAAATACATTGAAGCATAGGGTTGAGATACAGAGAACGGAGAGAATGAGAATAGGAACATCGAATGTTAGAACTCTTCTACAAGCGCGAAAATTAGTGAATTTGACACAGGAGATGAAGATAAATATGTTAGATATGTGAAGTTAGATGGAGGGGTGGGGGGAAGAGAGAGACTGGAGAGTTTGAAAGTGGAGAGTATCAATGTTATTATTCGTGGGAGGAGAGGAGTGGGAATTTAGGAGTAGCCATTGTAATCAGGTAAACTGTGAAGAGTCAAGTAATTAAGTTGGAATGTATAAACGGTAGAATTATGTTTATGAGACTGAGAGGAGAAAAGAAGGATGCAGTTTTGATTCAATTGTATATGCCAACAAGCCAACACTCGGATGAGACAGTGGAGGGTGCTAGATGTTATTTTAGCTTGGTGCGCTGAGTGGCAACTTACGCTAAATTGTAAAAAGTGTAAGACAATGAGCATAACTAAAAAAAGAATCCAATTGTTCAGAAATAAGAGTTAAACAATTCAGTTATTGATATTGTTGATTCTATGAAATATTTGGGAGTAACAGTAAAAAGGAACATGAAATGGAACTTACACATTAATTCGTTAGTAGGTAGAGCTAATTCTAGGCTGCGATTCATAGGTCGAATCTTGAAAAATTGTAATGAACAAATAAAGGAGATACCATACAAATCTCTTGTGCGTCCACATTTGGACTATTGTTGTGCCATTTGGGATCCGTTTCGTAAGGGGTTGATCGAAAGTATAGAGAAAGTACAGAGAAGAGCCGCTCGATTCGTGACCGCTTGCTACAGTCCTTATGAAAGCGTAATAGAACTGATTAGTAGACTAAGCTGGGAGTCTCTGGTAGATAGATGACGCACGGTTCGTTTAAATTTATTGGTAAACATGTGTACTCCCACTTTCACTTACGAGTGTAGTGAAAAACTTCGTCCAACAACCTATTTGAGCCGGAATGACAGGAAAGATAAGATTAGAGAAATAAGGTGCCGCAATGATTCTTATATGAATTCTTTTTTCCCTCGTACCATTAGGGATTGGAATGCACAACAAAGAGATTAGATTTGGTGCTGAGCACCCACTGCCACCCACAATTTTGTGAATTGCAGAGTATATATGTAGATGTAGATGAATATACTGGAGTAAATTATAAATAAGGAACACAGAAATGTTTATTTTACGGTGATGGAAGGTTGAAATACAGTGGTTGGAGAGGGAAAGGATGAGGGAACAAGTGACAAGTATGTACATGGGATGCGAGATGAGCGAGGAGAGAGGTTGGTAAGCTTCTGTAAGGAATATGTAATGGTAGTAAGAAATACTGTTTTTGAAAACCATTCAAAAAGAAGCTCTACCTGGAGCTCTCCCTTTGAGGGAAGAGATACCAGATTGACTATATACTTATCCAGAGCAGGTATAAGAATTGGTTTAAAATACAAAAATTTACTCAGGAGCTGATATTAGTTCTATGTAATCATAATCTTGTTGTAGAAGAAATGAAAAGAAGATAGAAATGAATTAAGAAAGGGGAGATAACTAAAATGTTTAATAGTGAGGCTCTTATAGAGGAACGGCAAGGAAAATAAATAGAAAAAATCATTATAAACGAAAGGAGCACAGGAAACGTAAAAGAAGGAGTTAATGAAAAATGGATAAAGATAAATGAGAGTCTGAAAAGGACTGCTACAGAAGTAATAGGATTTAAGAAAAGCATTAGAATGAAGAAGGAATGGTTGAATGAAGTAATGCTACAGAAATGGCAGAGGGAAAAACGAGGAAAAACACAGACAGTGGAGATGGGAAAAGGAAATACAAAAAATTAATAATGAATTGAAAAAAAAATTGAGTGAGCAAGAGAGAAGTGGATGAGAATGAAATGTGATGAGGTAGAACAATTAGAAAGAGAGGGAAAATTCGATTTGATGTACAAGTAGGCCATGAAGATATGTTACCAAGGAAAAGGAAGGACAGTGGGCCTGGAATTTGAGAACGAGGCTGGAACGTTAGCCAGGGAGGCTAATGAAATACAGCGGAGATGGTAAGAATATATAGGAGAACTGTATGATCTGCATAACCGACCGAAGGATTTAAGATTAGAAAAGAAAGAGAGAGTCTTGAGATGTCACATTCTGTAGATCTCATTGTTTATCAGTAAAAAGAAATGTTGTTAGATTCAGTAGTTTTATTCCCATAATGTATTTAATTTACATAAGTTCGTTTGATTTGATTTGAATGCGGTTCTCGACCGAAAAGGTTATCTTAAGGAATGTTTAATATTATTACTTGTCATAGAAAGGATAATGGTTGTAACCTAGTGGTCAGGCTAGTGAGTAATAAAGAATGTACTTTATTGAGGTCTGGTTGACGTTCAAAAGAACAGACTTCCCTTGTGTTACCGAATGTTTTGTGTCATTAATTTACTGAAGTGATGGAGAGCTTCTCGAATATAGTGCGGGTTTGTTTAAAACAATTGACACAGTGTGACATTGTGAGCTCGACTGCTTGGATGTTCCACGAATGAAAGGCTTCTTTGAAAACCCCTTATAATAAAGTGTTCCAGCGCTGAGCTGTCAGACTTTGCAGACATCCCTGGCAAAAAAACAATAATTCACAATAAAGTTGGCACGTAAGAAGTGCAGCCCACAGAGACTATGGCTATATGGAGGGGGATGATATACCAAGAAAATGACGCTGGTGGTGGGGTTATCCCAGCCAATGGAATTAATTCCCTCTGGTTGCTGATAATTTTTGTTTGTTTGTTTGTTATATGTTCGGCCAATCGGTAGAAAGAAGGGCAACGAGTTCCGTCAAGGCGAGTCAACGAGGGACGTACAATGGACAGAGACGGACACTCGATGTAAGACCGGAGGACGGACACTGGGTTTTCGGCGCGGCAAGACGGAGCGGGTCATCATCGCTCGTGCAGTGCTGAGGGGCTCCTGGGACACCGACAACGGAGCTGTTTGACATGAGAGACACCAGACGCTCGGCCCACCTTCGGCTCAGCTGACGAGACTACCTGGGGCCTGCCGGAAACACGCCCGATCGGCTCCACACAGCTCTCCTCGTGGGTCACCGACTCTTCGCATGACCTTCGCTGCTCAACGTTACGGTAACGAAATCGTCTACAGAGACCACAACGAGCTCCAAAAATTAAAGAACTCATAAACTGTAAATTTCACTACCTGAGAGGGAACAACCATTTTTGCCCATTCAAGTAATTGCTTCATCGAATAAAATTTACTTTCTATGTATAAAATCAATAAAAGCACTATGTTTCCTTTTTTAATATATTATGTTTCACTTGTATTAATGTGAAGGACCACTGCGGAAGAGAACCCCACCTATAATCATTTATTTTGTGATAATCAATAAAACTGTTTACAAAGTAGTAAATCCCGAGGTGTACAGACGGGGACACTACAGTCTGCACTGAGTAGAAGGAATGCCATATCCAGGAGGTGGAAGTAGAGAAGGCATTGGCAGAGATGAATAACATAATTGCCTGTGGAATTGATGAGCTACTTAAAGAAATTACGAAAGGTTTGAAGGCTGAGGGAAGAATAGAAATACTATATTTGTGCAATGAGATTTATGAAATAGGAGAATGGCCAAAGTTCTTCTTAACAACCATGTTGATACCAATTGAAAAGAAAAAGATTGCAGTGAAGTGTGAGGATAACATAATTATTAGCGTCTTGTACCACGGGGAAAAGGGATTCCTAAGAGTGCTAAACAGAAAATTATCCAGCAGATTGTCTATGTCAATTGCGGAAGAACAGTGTGGGTTTCAGAAAGGAAGAAGAATACTAGACGCTATTGGTTTGCTGAGACCAATAATTGAAAGATACATTGAAAGGGGAAGAGATTGCTACATGTTTTCCACAGTCCTGGAAAAGGCTTTTGATAGAGTGAAATGGGTGAAGCTAATGGATATACTAAAAAATAAAGGCATTGATTGGAAGGAAAGAAGACTAATAAGTAGATTATACATCGAACAAGGGCTGAGATTGAGAATGGGGAATGATTTTACAGAAGATTGAAATATTAGAAGATGTCTAAGACAGGGATGCTGTATGTTGCCCACATTATTTATCATTCATTTGGAGGAAATTATGCAAAGGAGCTTAAGAGGTAAAGGAGCCATATGCTGGGATGGATATAGGATTAGTTGCATCAGAGTTGCTGATGACATGGTTTAGCTGGCGGAAGGGGTCGAGATACTCAGAAGAATGTTAGGGGCTTTAGACAAAGGGAGTATGGAATTCAGAATTAAAAGCAATAGGAAGAAAACTAAATGTATGACGGTGAGAAGGAGTAAGAAAGAAATGATGATTAAGCTACAAGTAGAAATAATTGAACAAGTGGAGTCCTTCAAATATCTCGGGAGTATTGTAGGTGGTGATATGAGTTGCAAGAAGGAGGAGAAAGTTAGAATCGTAAGAGCAAGGGAAGCCTTCAATAGAAAGAAAAACTTATTATGCGGAAGGCTGGATAAAAAGATGAGAAAAACCAGCTAAATTTTTTGTGTGTAGTTTAGGACTCGATCGGGCGAAAACATGGACAAAGAAGATTTAAAGAGGTTTGAATCTTTTGTATTGTGGATATGGAGGAGATGGAGATAATAAGGTGGACACATAAAATGAGGAATGATGAGGTGCTGGAACGAATAGGATAGAAAAGAACCCTTATAATAATTATAAGAAACTGAAAAAGGAACTGGATTGGTGATGTTTTGAGGAATGAGTGCCTCGTTAAAACCACCCTGAAGGGTATAGTAAATGGAGGAAAAAGAAGAGGTCGATGAAGATGAAGATTTTGATGAAGTGAAAATTTATAGAGACAAAGAGATTAGCAGAGCAAAGGCAAGCATGGATGATCGTCGCTGTGAATGGACCTGCTGAATAGCAGAAAACCATGATGATGTATATGGTAGTAGAAGACCAACGCGATTTCCTCTGCTAACAAAACACAATCGGCTTCACTGCCTCTCCTGGGCTCGCGGACGTATCGGTTGGACTGTACATGATTGTAAAAATGTGACTTGCTCAGATAAGTCACGATTGCAGTTTGCAGCAACTGATGGTAAGGCTCGAGTGTGACGCAGGAAAGCACTGTTAAAGCTGGTTGTGGCTTCCTCCTGGTAAGTGCTGTGTTTATATTGCATGAAGTCGCACCTCTGGTCAAAATGTATCAACCATTGACTGGAAATAGTTTTGTTCACTTACATGGAGACCATCTGCAGCCATTCAAGGTCTTCATGTTCCCAAACAACGATAAACGTTTCCCTGACATCGGGACGACGACTTGGTGAGTCGATGCTCCGTCGGCTTGCTGCACTCCACTGCGCAAAACGGAGTCAAACACGAAATTTGGAGGTAACTCATGACTTTTGGCAGTTTGAAGTATGTCCTTCGTTAATTTGCCTACGACATCGTACTTCTTAAGGCTGTAATATTTATTAAACTGTTTTATGGTAGAATTTGAATTGAACAATTAATTTAAAAAACAGATGTTGGATTTGTTGTAGCAAAAACAAGTAATCTATTTCAGTTTGTTGAAGCTACATTATTTTAATAGTTTAAAGTGATTTATAAGGGAACGTTACAAGTTTTTACAAGAGGCGAGGGGCAATCACCGTCCAAAGACTATTTTTCATTTCGAACCATACTGATTTCTAGTGCTTTATGACAGTTATAAGAGAGGATGTTGAAAGAAAGCGCTGTCATCAAATCCCATTTACATCTCGCATAGATATTTTATCAACGTGTAGTAGCAGTATGTTCCATTGGCTAGCGTATTGTGTTTAGCGCACGCGCCTTCATCATCATTATCATCATCTAGTTCAGTCATCGTATGATGTGTCCTCTTAGTATTGCGAGTGCATAAAGAATCTTCTTTAGCACTTTTCTGCCAAGTTCAGAAATCTTGTATATCTTTTTGTCCCACTGATCTGCTCGTCTTATATTCTGTCTTTTGATGATCTTTTAGATTCCACTCCAAAACTGTTTTTGTCCATCTCATATTGAAGCATGTTTCAAAAAGATAGCTTAATCCGTCAAGTGGCTGGGTTAATGAATCATAAATTTACTCTGGGAATTAAATTCCGTTTAGTTAGTCACGCTCTGAACATTTGAGCACAACACGCCGTAGTGTTGTCGAATGTCTAGTCAACGAAACATACTTTCGGTTTTCCCGAATTTTCCATTTTCCAGACAACTTTTCCCGTATTTCTTTCTCTAAAAACCTTATTCTGACTATTACGAACATTTAAAAAAAAATTAGCCTAATGAAATTTGCATCAAAGCAATGGAACCGGATTCCATGACCACAACAAACACTTTAAAGATGTGAAACTACTTTAATGGAATACTCATTGTAATTGGTCGCTGATCACAGAGATATCTTAAGCCTCGACAACATTCACCTACTGAAAAAGATATTTGGCAGGCTGCCAAAGAATTCCCTAAGTCCCATTTTTCTGTCCGAGAAGAGAAAGAAATTAACTGACAAATCATATTCAACGTTCCATATCTATTTGACCAGTTTACAAACGGTCGGATGTCAGAACCCTATTCTGCGATCAGCCCGAATGCTTCTCAACGCTTGACAAATATGTTTCTGAGTGTTTGGCAACAAAGTGTCTGATATGGCAGAGTTAACGACGAATTCTCTCAATAATACGATAGAATTTACGGAATTAAATAAAAACGTCACACTGGAAATCTCTTGTCATTTGCTGATGGATTTATAAAACTAGACGTCCATAAGCATCGCCGGAAAACCGGTTATCCTAATGTTACAGAACAAAACATTATTGCACGATCGCTGAGTCAGAGAGTGGAGTGATCACTTGCTCCCACTAGCTACCAAGGAGAGAGGCGAGAAGACTACACGCGAAACGCAAGACAGAAGTGGCTCTCTAGAGTGACCAGTCGTACCTCAGACTTCCCTCAACGTATTAGGTGGAGGCTCGTGGTGTGTGTCAGCGAGGCCAGTTGCCACCTTCTGAGACGCGGCTTTAGGAGGGAAGTATCTGATAAAAACATTCAACAATACCTCGACTGAAAAATGTGTGTGGTATAACATACAATGTTAACCAAGTGTGGATCATCAGATAATTTTTTGTTCTAAAGATAGCTGCGTGATTAAAGATTTTTGCAGTGGGTCATATTTTGGTAGTCACGAATGTCACGTCATTTTCCCTTTAGTGTAGTAATAAATCAGTATACCAGTTATTACCTTTCAATTGCGAAAAATAATGATATTAATGCTTTCAATAAAATAAAACCCAATTATTCACACTTGGCGACAATAAAAGAGAAGCCCCCCAAATACATTGACTTCATACACATACACATACACACCATACGGTTGGTATCAGGGGCGGATCCAGGGTGGGGGGGAGTGGTTAGGGGGCTCAAGCCTCCCCCCCCCCCAAGTATCTAGGTCCACCCTCGATATCGTAATTTTTTAGACATTTTTTTTAGCTCTCCTGATCTTTTAGGGGTGCAGCAATCCAAGGATACTACAAAGACATAAAGACTACCATTGTCCCACCCAAGGCCTCCCCCCCAAAGTCGATTCAAGCCATCTCCCTCCGAAACCAAAGTCCACTCAAGCCCCCCAAACCAATATCCGCTCAAGCCACTCCTAAATCAAAATCTTGGATCCACACCTGGTTGGCATGTAAATGATTAAAGTTCCATTTCTCCTACTAGAACGGCCATAAGAGTACATTAGTGTTGCTCGTGTTTAGTGCTGTTGCCAGGCCTAGTAGGGTTCAGTGATCACTGTGAAGGACACGGAAATGCCACGTAGGAGAAAGCCGGGCAAAGTATCCAAGGATGCAAAGCAGCCACGGGGGTTTTGCGGTCCAAAAGGTGATTTCATCCCGCGGAGAAAATATTCCGAGCCAACGGCTATAGTGAATCCGACATCAGAAGGGTTTTAAGACCCAAAAAACCTATGGGAGACGTCAACTTATCCCATGATATTAATGTGCCAACAAAATTCGCCTGTCTCCCATACATACAGGGTATCACAGACCGGATTGGTAAACTGTTAAATCGGGTGGAGGTGCGAATAGTATATAAGGCTAACTGCAAACTTGGTCAGTCACTGACAAAGGTAAAAGACAGATTACACCCGCACCAGCTTATGGGTATTTACGAAATCCCCTGCAGCTGTGGCAGTGTTTATATCGGCGAGACAGGTCGCACTGAGGCAGTGAGACTTAAAGAACATATGCGCCGCTACAAATATAACAACAGCGACAAATCCGCCGCAGTCCGCCATGCTATTAATACCGGGCATGAAATAAAATTTCAAGGAACGAGGCTACTGTGGAGAGAAGACCAGTGGTGGCCCCGACGGGTGAAAGAGGCAGCAGAAATTTTTAAAAAATACCAACAACATCAACGAAGATAGCGGCCTTTTACTCTGCGATGCTTGGCGCTCGTTGCTATGTCAACATAAACAGTATCTCTGACGAAGGCTGGAGGATACCAGCCGAAAGCTCAGGTAATGAAATAAACAACGCGGCATAACCCGTAAGTCAATTAATCATGAACAAATTATAACTTGTTCCATTCAATGCCCTTAGTTACCTTGAGAAGCCCTATCCAGTTAGGGTGTCATCTCTAGAAGTTATTAGACTATTTATGGTTTTTGATCACCCTGATGTTTGTTAAGTGCTTTATAATAAGAAATCAGACGACATACCGCTTTTGAGCGAAATTGTTTTTCAAGAATGGTGTATTTGATACAATTTCACGGTTTGGAGATCGCTTTGTTTCGTCGCATTGTTAAATTTATGTAAGGCCGTCAAGTTGGACAAAGTGGCCAAGCGGCTGGTGACCACTTTTACAGTTCTGTTTGTTCCTTTCAAATGATTAACATTCCTGACATACAGTACTTTGAGTAGTAGCTTTATTATTATTTGAAGATGAAGTGAGTTTATTAATTGTAATAAAAATCAAAATAAATTAAATTGTTTCTATTTGAAAGTTGCTTTATTACGAAGTTAATATTGATGTGGTACCCCAATGACCGAAAACTTCTTTTTCTGTGAGCCGAAAGGACATTGTTCCTTGTCAGGGCCAGTGCTACGATTCTCGGGCTACGGGTAAGAGCAATCTGAGACCCTCCCCCAACCCCCTTAATATTTTTACTTTACACTTTGGTTTTTTGGATAACTCAGAAAATATTAATACAAAAATGTTTTAAAATTATTGGTGCAGATTTTAAAATTTTTTTTTGATTTCTATTTATTTAGGCACCCAGGCCGGCGGGGGCCCCCTTTGGTGGCCCGGGTCCCGGTTACTTTTGCCCCGCTTAACCCCCCCCCCCCTTACGCCGGCCGTGTTCCTTGTACAATGGCACTAGAAATAAGCAAAAGCAACAGCCGAAACGTAGGTTGTGCGCAGGTATTGACATAAAGCCAATACTAAAATGAACCTGAAGCATGAAAAACCTAACCAAAAAGAAGTAAAAGACAAAAACAAGAAGGATACCAATGCTAGAAAGAAAACCACTGAGCGCAAGAAATTTAACCCAAGAAGAGAGGTATTTAATAATAACGATGATGATCAAGACGACACAAATTGCTTGTAATGTAACGAAAGCGCTTCAGCTCTAAAATCATAAGGACGATGGATCCAGTCTCAAACGTGCTTCATTTGTGTTTACGAACTCTGTGCTGGAGATGAACAAAACAATTTGTTTTCTTTTGCGAAAATTGCTGTTAATGCAATTTAACCCTTTTCCCGTTATAATTTATATGATTTCCAAGTTACATAACTTTTCTCTAAGTAAAGTACATTTTTTCGCAAAGTTAGAGTGTTATTATTCACTCCCTAGCCTGTGCCCACGATTTTGTTCGTGTTTGTAAAGAATTTAGATTGACAGCTAACAACATCTAACCATCAGAGCGCACGATAGGAAACCCAAGGCTAAAACTACACACAAACATCAGTGATCTGCGAAGGGTATTTAGTGGCTATAAAGTGAAATATAGGAAGACACATGTATTTGGTAGAAATATGAAAACGCCTTCTATCGACCAATTTCAACCACCATAACTCCCACACCCCCACAGCTAACCAAAATCGGCCAAGGTTGTGATCAATGGGTGACTCTGTGCTACTACCACACACAAACACCAGTGATGTGCGCTAGATAGTTTTGGCTGAAAGTGATACACCATGACACATACGTCTTCGGTAGCGTAGAAATATGAATGTGGTGCAAGTTGAACACTTTCAACCACCATATCTCCCACACCCCCATAGCTACCGACATCTAACCACTATAGTGCACGCTAGGAGACACGATACCTCTACCACACACAAACACCAATCGTCTACGCTATGTAGTTGTGGCGGTAAAGTGACATATACGGAGAACCATGTAGTTGGTAGAAATTCGAAAATATCCTTGATCATCCAGTTTCAACCACCATATCTCCCACACTCTCACAGTTACCGAAATTCGGCCAAAATTGTGATCGCTGGGTGACTCAGTGCTATTACCACACACAAACAGCAGTGATCTACGCTAGATAGTTTTGGCTGAAAAGTGATACATCATGACACATATGTCTTTGATAGAAATATCAAATTGCCGCAGGTCGACCACTTTAAACCACCATATTCTACCTCACCTCCATAGCTACCGACATCTAACCACCATACTGCACGATGGGAGATTCGAAGGGTCTATACTATGTAGTTGCGGCAGGAAAGAGAAGTAAAGGGATACACAAGTCTTTGGTCGAAATATGAAAATGCCCTGCATTGACCACTTTTTAACATGATAGCTACCACATCTCCACAGTTATCAGCATTCGGCCAACGTTTGTGCACGACAGGAACTCAATGCTACTGCCCACACACAAACCTCGGTGATCTGTGCTAGGTTGTGGTGGCTGAAAAATTAAATATAGAGAAGCACACGTCTATTTTTATATATATAAGATTTCTGATTTTGAAACAAGTGGCCACTTCTTATAAAATTTATTATTTTAGGCACCAAACTTAATCCAAAGATAACTATAAATTTCTAGTGTGTGCTAGAATATCTGAAGTATGTATCTACTAATTTTGATTCCTATTGGTTTATTCTAAGTCAGCTTAAGGTATTATCAAACCTTAATTTGACCACTTTGTCCGGCTCTCTCCTACTCGTGTGAGACAGCGTTATAAGCCCTTATAGGGACTGAAAGGGACCACATTGTGTGACTCCATTTTACCTGCTGGTCGAATGTTGCAATCTCCAGTTTTGTGTGGCATTCACATAAGACAGTAACCTGATGTTGAAGTGCACGGGAACGTGAGGGCGGGCACACTTGTCACCAGGTTCTGTTCTAACACGTCTGACCACCACAGCCAGCACGTGTCTCTATGAAGTGTCTGCTGCCATGTTGAGATACTCCGGCAGCTACTAATATCCCTACATCTGGCCCAGATTGAACATGTGTGGGACCAGCTCAGAGGTCAACTTTGCCCCAGTGCCAGTATCCACAGTATCCAGAATATCAAATACTAGTTACTACAGTCGTGGTCCAGCTGGCCTTAGGAGAGGATACAAAGGCTTTATGACACCCTTCCCAACAGAAACAAATCATGAATCCAGGACAAACTGTGTTCAACCCCAAACTGATTAGTGGGCTAATACTTTTAACTTCTTTGTAAATTTGACAAAAAAATTTAATAATTGAAATAACATCACATACTCTCTTGACCCTTGAAGTTTCATTTAGTTTCATCCTTCATTACTGAGTACTTCATTTTTTTTTTTTTGTCAGGCAGTGTAAAATCAAAATTTCGCGTACTGGGTGGGCCATGCATTAAGTATGGTGGTTTTCTTTGTGTACAAACTGAGCACAGTTACCTCGCTTATTTTTGAGAGGATTACGGCTCATCGTTTTTAGGTCATTAGAGTCGACAGAGAAAAGGGAGGAGGAAATTTATGGGAATGAATTAAGCAATGGACTTTTCATGAATCATATCGTCAGTAATCTGGGCGGGAAATCGTCCTCCTCCTGAATGCCTAGCCCGAACGTTAACTCTCACCCGCCAGGCTCTTAAAGTTGTCTCGCACTTTCTGAGGAGTAACTACATCCTATCAAAGTGCCGTTTCCAGGCTGCGCTTCGAGACAGTCAAGCCAAATAAAATAAAGAATAAAAGAAGCAGTCTGTGTAAATGGTGTATCTGAAATGAAATTGTTATACTTTCAAATGTGGGAAGACGTGGAAATTCGTACTTCATTGCTGAAGTAATAGTGACCTAGTTCAGTTGCCAGAAATTAATTGAGTGATAAGCTTTTGTTCTATATATAATGTGTAAGCCCAATGTAAGCACTTGATTCTTATTTTGGCTGATAACGATATCTGCAAGTATTCAGTTATTGTACTGTACAGTCTGATATACAAAATTTGTTACATTCTCAAGATTTTCTCCACTATTTTAGTACATTAGAAATTAATTCAAATTTACAGCTGTAACTAAAGGAGTCAAGTTTTTGTTAATAATTCTGATTATTGGTTTTATGATTAAGCTTGTGATCGTATCTGATCACCTTTCAGCATCAGGCAACATGATACACTGTTATTATCCAGATGTTACTAAAAGGTATCTATTAAATTCCTTTTGTGTTTATGTCGTCCAATCTCAATACTCAGATTTTTAAATAAAACTTTATGTAACTGTGTAATTCTTACTATTTTTCAGCTAGTGAAAAATAGATGAAGCATATAAATAAATAACTTTACTTCTCAATGCTTTCTTTATTAATTTTTCTTGTAGATAAATCACATATTAGCGTGTGGTGAAACGCCTGTTGCTCAGTAAAGACAGGTCGATTACAGCCGAATGCCTGGGGAAGGTGTGTCCTGCTCACCGTGATGGAGAAACTACGTTAAAAGGAATCTGGAAGCGTGACCTGACAACACAGAGTAGGAATGGACGTAAATAGAAGCATAGAACAAAAGGGTATATGTGCGCAGCAAACAGGTGTATATGTGCAGAATCAGGTAATGCAATAGATTTCATAAAAGATGTATAAAGCGGTTTTAAATAATTCAACACTATGAAAGAGTTGGTAGAAATAAAAGAAATAAAAACGATTGTAGCATTTAAATTAGAACTGTGTATAGAAACAGTAAAAAGGATAGTAAACCATATGGCAGAAATTACTATAGCTCGAAGAAATAAAGCTTAGCATAAAAATAATTAAGGCTCATGGTAACCGAAGTAGATCAGGAAGTGTTGTGCTATAGTTAGGGAGGAGTACGTCAGATCTTACAATAGAACACGAATATTCTCCTAGGAATTGGAACATAACTTTAAAGTTGAGAGGGGAAGGTTGAAATAATATTGGGGTCAATATACTACAATCCAGTAAATATGAACATAGTGGAGTCATTCACTACACCGATTGAAACAGCAAAATATTATAAGGAACAAATCTGACAGTACCTCATGTATGCCGGTGGAATGGAGAAACAACGAAGTAAAACAACACCTAACATTAAAATTTCGTTTTATTTTTTGTTATGGCTCAGCGTCATTAGACCCTAAGGCCGGAAAGGATTTATAGGGGGCGGGACGGGAGAGAACTGCATGGATTTTGGCTATGGACTAGAGAAGGAACTATCTCAGCGTTCGCCTATAGTGATTTTGGGAAACAAATGGAAATCAAAACCTGGATGACCAAACTAATTCTCGTCCTCCCGAATAACGTTCACTTAGAGGGCTTGCAAAAAACTTCATGAGGAACATTCCATTTTTTTGCTTACGGCTTTACGCCTCTTCGGCGTCGAGGACATAAGAGGCAGGTAAGGACGGGGGGGGGGGGGGGAGGGAAGAAACGGGAAGGAATTCGGGGAGAGAGGGCTTTTAAAGGAACCATCCCCCATCGCAGAATTTACCTGGAGTGATTTAGGGAAAACCATGGAAAACCTAAATCTGAATGGCCGAACAGCGTTACCTCGGGATGGAAAGCTAGCATTAGAGCGTTCAGCACGAGTGAAGAAGAGCTCATCAGTAAGTGCAGAATCTCGAGCTAGAAACTCACAGGAGGTGGCCCATAGCCTTTCTGGTGCGATCGATATTTTTTTGTCGCTACAATGGTGCCCGCATTAGCTCCGACCAGGCCAATAATCCACCACTGTAAGCCACGCCTGGAGATCCCGGCTCTTCTTGGGAGCCTCGCGACACCACAAAGTAGCACCGGATTATGATCTTAACTACAGATCTATTCTTATTTGCAAAAGTTGTTGTAATGCCTCACACAAGTAACGTTTGCAATTTTTTTAAAAATTCTTTTTAATCCGTATTTAGCACAATGTTTGATTTCCAAAAGCAGACTGAAAATTGAAAAGAACATTACTTATTATGCTACACATAATAATCTTATCGTAATATGTGGTGCTTGGTAAAATGAGGTTTTTTGTTTTTTTTTTTGTGGCCGACATCAAACATTAAACATTGTAGTAAACTGACTAATAAAAGATAATTTATATATTATTCTTCAAGTATCAATGCTGTAAATCGTTTGGAGTTTCTACATGCTAGTATGTATGCTAAGTATATCACGAATTGTCTTTGAATGTTCGTGCCCTCACGTAGCCTATTTAACAGTATGTTGAATATTGGATTTTGGTTGTAACATACACACTGAAGTGCAAAAATAATGGAATACTTCCTAATACCATGTAAGAGATTCTCTTTTGACAGGAAAGTCCAGCAACTTGACCTGGCATTGACTCATCAAGTCCTTGGAAGGTCCCTGAATAAAAAATATTCAGCCATGCTTCCTCTACAGCCAAAAAAAATTATAAATTGTAGTCATTCTCGTAGATTAATGCTTCAGGATGCTAATTTTTTTCAATTTGAAAAGACAAGTGGGTTAACTTTAATAAAAAAGCGAAATAAAAATTATACTTTTCTTATCTCTGGTGGTCACGTGACAGAAAACGCTCTAGGATTGGTGGCCACTTGAGTGACGTCACACGTGTGTAAACGCTGCGGCTGGGAATGGAGCCTTTCCTATTATCCAAGTTTTCAACTCTTTTTATTGTTTGTTGCTGGCGATTTCTTGTTATTAATGGAATTTCATTTTGAATACAAAATCGAGAAATATATCGAAAATAGACTCCTTATTTCATGGGCTAGCTATAGAAAAAACCTCCGACTTTTATTCTGTTGAGCTTAAAAATGTAACAGCCTAAATTTGATAATCATTTATATTTAAATTGAAAGTTAGAGATTGATTGTTTTGCGTTAGCAAACCATACGTCGAAAAATTCTGTACGCGAAATTTCTGCAGTCATGCTGAAACGAAAGAAAAGTTGTATTCACAAACAAATGAAGGTATTATTGTAGGTAATAAGCAGCTCTTTCAAATAAATATAGTAAGAGATTGGTATAATGTGGTATAATGAACTAAAACTCAACAAGATATTGGTTCATTAGTTTTTTTTAATTAAAAATAATCTTGCTCTGTTTTAATGATGCTAATGATTAAATTTAAAAATGTATTACGGAAAAAATCATGCGTAAACTTACCTTGAGACTCACTAAATGCAATAGCAACACACAAATCACTACTAACACGAGGAAACACAGCGTAATCATCGACCAAGCTCAGTCGAGTGGCGGGGCCGACTGGAGCGCTTGATCGGTGGATCACAGGAAGCCCATTGTTCAAACAATTTTTGTAATGTTAGGCGCGAATTCGTGGAAAACAAACCTTTGTTCCGGGGAATATGGTTTATCTGATTTGAATATAAATAACTATTTTGCCTGCGTAAAATTGGCTTTTGTCCCTCTATATATAGAAAATATCACATTGTGCGGCGTCCTCCCGAATACGAGGCCAGAGCGTTAACCACTCACTCACCACGCTCGGAAAAACTGGATGTAGTGGACCATTTTTCTTAATTGTAGATAAAAGATTATATATAAATGATAATTTTTTGTCAACGAAACTGACTTTGTTTGTTTATTCATTTTCACGCTTATCTTGCAACAGTTGTGTCCCTTTTTGTTGGAATTTAATTTTCACGTGACGATACAACTGCAGGTTACCTTTCAGACATAAATGCGTCTATTTAGGCGGTATTTACTTTTAATGTGCAAGTATTAAAAAACAAAAAACTCTTTTTCGGTGTGCAATTAACGTCCAATTTCCTTTTTGAAGTCTTCTTTGGCTATGTTTCAAATGGTTCTAATTCGCTTGTTGTCTAAAAAGTTGTGAAGACTTTAGAAAAAAAAACTGGTGGATTTTCGGGAAAAAAATGATTATGAGATGCAACCAACAGCAACTAGAATAATAATAAAAAAAACAACAACAGGAAACAAATTAAACATATTCCGAAGTGAGAATCGAACCTAAGTACCCAAACCTTAGTGATACTCGACTTAAAAAATGTATTACATTTAAGTGAATTTGTCGCAATATCAAATTGAAGTTGTTACATTTTTAAGCATCACAGAATAAAACTCAGGTGTTGTTTCTATAGCTAGCTTCGCAAATAAGGCGTATATTTTCGATATTTTTCCACTGTAGGCTTTTACAAATTGTTCTAGATTTTGTATTCAAAATGAACTTTAATTAATAACAAGAAATAACCAGCAACAAAAATAAAAATAGTTAAAACTTGGATACTAGGAAACGCTTCACTCGTAGCCGCAGCTTTTACAGACGTGTGACGTCACCAGTGTCGTTGCCCGCGTCAGGCAGCAAAAGAGCATTTTGGCGGGTTTTTAAGTATTTTAAATTTTAGCTTTGAATTTTTCGCAAAATAAGCACTTTTTAACGGAAGTAAAAAGTACACTGTGAATAACGTGTCCAATAAACAATTTAAACCGATTTTAAAGAAGTAGTCAAATACCCAATTGCGAAAGTGTTGCCGGCGTAGGACATAACACACGAACTGATCTTTTGATAATGGCTCGGGTATGTTGAACTGAATTCATATCTGGCGATCTGCGTGGCAAAATCATTTTATGGAAATTTCCAAAATTGTTCCTCTAACTAATCGTGAACGATTTATGCACAGGCCTCCTGGTGCATGATTGTTTAGGTAGATGTAGTCCATGAATGACTGTAAATGGTTTCCAAGTATCTGACCTTAACAATTTCTAGTCAGTGATCTGCTTAGATTGACCAGAGGCCCCAGTCGATGCCATGTAAACAAGTACATACCAGAATGGAGCCACCTGCAGCTTGCACAGTGCCTTCCTGAGACACAGTCGAACTCTGCAATCAGCTATTACCAACCGGAATAGTGTCTTATCTGACCACGCAAACATTTTACAGTCATCTAGGAGGTATCCGATATACTCGTCATCTCATTATCGCTGTAGAGGCGCTGCAACTCATGGCGTTTTCTTAGCAGAGGCATTCGCGTCGGTCTTCTGCTTTCTTATCCCATCAACGCCAAAATTCTCTGCACTTGTCCATGCGGACACATCTGTCACGGTCAAACATTGCGTATTACAGTTCTTTGGCGCAGTGTTGCCTAACTGTCAAAAGTGACATCTCGATGTAGGCTTCGTTGCTTTCGGTTATTAAGCAGACCTGGTCTGCCACTGCGGTGTCGTTTGCAAGAGGTAATAGCGGAAATTACGTATTCGCGACACATTCTTGACACTGTGGACTAAGAAATGTTGAATCCATGAACATTTTTTGAAATGAAATGCCCCATGCGTCTAGAACCAACTACCATTTAGCGTTCAAGGTCTGTTAATTCATGTGGATCGGCCATAATCAAGTCCGAAAGTTTTCATATGTTATATGACCCACGAGAGTGCATATAAAAGCCCTGACAATCCACGGTACTTATATAATCTTTTCCGCGGTGCTAAGAGGAGGGATGGGATTGGGGACAAGGGACGGGAAGAAATTCGGCCATGGATTTTTTGATGGAAGCATCCCGGTAATCGCCTGGAGTGTTTTGGGGAAACCATGGAAAACCAAAATCTGGATGCTCGGACGGGGATTCGAACAGGAGTCCTTCCAAATGCGAAGCAAGAACGTTAACCCTTCACCCACCATGCTCGGTGCCTAGATATTAACGAGATAAAGAAAGCTTCTGATACACTTAGTAAGCAATAAATGTATAATCTCAAAGGTTAAGACTCATATTGAGGGAACTATAGTACAACTTGAAAGTGACAACATCATACTCGAGAAGAATATTCCTTTATTCCGCCAGGTAAAACTTCGAGTTATGTTTCACTTTGACTACAAGCAAAGAGATGGAAAATAATTTAAATATTCCACTGCGATGAAAACCATCTTCAGTTTTTGTTTAATTTCGTCGAAGACGATAAATTATTTCCAGTGAAATTAATGCTTTATGAATATATGAAGTAGTTTAAATATTTTATACAGTAGTAATAAGGAACTATTTGTCTCAGTAGTATTTGGAATGAAAGGCAAAGTGTTCCGTGAACTTAATTCTTTGCATATACGTCATCTGAGGACAGCACATTCTGCTATGACTGTACTATGGCTTAAAAAAGCAATATACATCAAAGACCAGCATATTATACGTCAACTTTGTGTACATTAGCCTGCTTAAACAAACGTTTGACTTTGTATTTAACCAAAAATAATAACAATAGAATAAAACAATCAATTCCATATACATATAATAATTTTATCCATTACATCATCTATTGGTACTTTTAAATACTGTCAAATGGACACACAAGAGTATTGGTTCAATGTTAATACACTAACTATTTAAAATAGAGGAAGACTGATTAATCTGGAACAATTTGGAGTATATTTAAATGTGCATGAGTTGTTTATTTCTCCAAGAACAATCAGCGTCTGATGACACGCAAAGTTTGTAATCGGATGCTAGTATAACCAGAGGCAGGACACTGTGTATTTATACAACTGTCAGCCAAACAGCGGAGGGACAAACTCTCGTTAGAAGGCTCCCAACTCAAGAGGCAGTGCCTCGCTTTGTAGTCTTCCCACACGAAGCTGGATAATCCGTGCCTTGATGTTATCTGGTAGGCGGCTCGTGTGTTGCAGCGCAGATTTTACTTTATAGCCCTCCCAGCATTAAACTGCCGAATGACGAAGGAAAGCAGAGCGCTTCTGTCGTGCCACTGTCTGGGAGAAGTCAGACTACAGTCAAGTCTGCATTTCAAGATACTACAATGAACCAAAGAATGGATACCTCTCTCTATCTGGAGGAGTTATTTGAACAATACTATACCTTTTCTGTCTAACTCTTAGATTTTAGTATAGTTTAACGCTTTATTTTGTACTGCCTAATTGGTCTTCGTAGTATACGGACGAAGTTACGGATTGCTGCACATTACACTACTTCTCTGCTTTATCGTAACCTGGTAGTATAATATTGCGTAGAAAACTGTATTGGTGCTCATGCGTAGACTGAAACTATCCTATAAAGCTGACAATGGAATGAGCTTCAATCTAATTGGCGGTTTATTGAAGAGAAGTGTAGATATGCTTAGTCTCTAATTATACTCTTATAAAATATATTTTGCAACTGTGAAACCAATAACATTTATGAATATACGTTAAGTTGCCTATAAACCTATACTGTTAATTTACTGTCTAAACAAAATAAATTTCATAATAAAAAGCACTAAGAGCCAAATACGACATCTTGTAATGTTACTTGAGCTTATTTAGGGCTTTAGTTGAGGATTTTGAAGTCTTTTCGGTGTTTTAGCGAGTGGTGCAATGTTTACATAGATCGGGAAGAGTAAATTGTTGCTCCAGGTGAGCTTACTGGAAAACAGCATATCAATCAAGCTGCACCTTATCAATAAACTGGAGAAAATGCTTAAGTAGGCAAGATGGACGTTCTCATCACCTAACAGTTAAAGGGAAGCGTGATTCCGATATTTGAGAAGTTGCGGACCAGAGTCCATAACCGAGAGTAGAACAGTGTTTTGTTTGGTGTCTGAATTAATTCGACGAATGATGGGGAGTAAGCGAAGGTTGTAAGCGAAATGTTGTGTGGTGTCGTACGTCTTTCAGAAAATTTGTTTGAGGGCTGAAAATAATGACTGGAGACCCAGTATTATTTTCAGTGCTTTCAAAATACGGCAAACTTTAAGCGGCAATATAACTTCAGAAATATTTAGGGGCGATCCAGTAAAGTTTTATTTCAATAACAGAGAAATAGGTTCGAGTGGAGTGGTTAAGTGAGATTGAATGACTGCGTGATATTGGAATTAAAAGTTTTACTTGTTTATTATCGCTACAGAAAGCGACACTGGTTATTTAGTTGAGTGAAGATACTCAGATGCGTTATTTTGTTTGAAACTTTAGATACATGAAGCGAGCTCAAATTATTAAAGACGAGTCTGAGGATTGTACAACTGGTATGAATCTATTCATGGAGACTTAGATATGATTTAAATAATTATGTGAATGGATATAGCGGATTATTTTGTAGTGTTTACGTACCAGACAGAATATTTTTGAACCTTATAGTTGAAAAATCAACTGATAGAAAATTTTCCATAGTGGTTTATTGAACATTTTTATTGTATCCTCTTCTGATTAATCATTTCAATTTGAATTGGTCGGAGTGCCCGTTTGAAAAAGAAAGTACTTTTAAATGTAAGAGTCTCAAACATTTATGATCATTTTGTCTAGATTATTTCAGTAGTTCTTCGGAAATGCTATCTGGTTTTGGTTGGTTTGTTTGAGTTTCATGAAACTGAAGTTGCCTGAAGTCTCTATTGATTGCTCCAGCCAAAAAGGATAAATCTACTCCTTTAACAGCATCAGGATCTGTAAGCATTTAAAGTTACTTGCGGATACACAAAGAAGAAGGCTGTTACTAGGCACTGCTTTCTATTAGTAAATGGCATTACATACTCTATAATATCAATATTACTGCAGTTATAAATTTTAGCTATGCTTTAAATCAAGTTATAATGGAAAACAAAATTTTATGAGGGCCGAAACATTTCATTCAGCAAATGGGAACACAGTATGTTTGATGTGTAAAACTTAGCGCCGTCATTCCGATCTTGATAAAGAACGACCTGCGAAAACTCAGTAATACAATCACGTGAGTACAAGGACTTTCGACATAAGATTTAGGCTACTAGTCTGACCGTGCTACCTTCAGAGTGTCTTTGAGAGCGGCCATCTTACTCTACAGCAGCCATTATGAATGACACAACTTAATCACAATAAAAGTAGCTAACCTAATGTTGGAACGAGGGTGTTCCATAGCGTGGTTGTAAACGGGGAAATTAGAAAATTAAAATAAAAGATTTCAAAAGGAACTTAATTCTCTAACTACACTGGTAATCGTTTCCAAGTCCATAGATTTAGTTTTATGACAGCAATACTCAGTGCTTTTTCTCAGATCTGTCATCACTATTTTCGGGAACTGCTGCCAACTTCATCGCATCGGTATCCTGTTGACCATCGGGCAACTGCAGAAATTGCGCAAGAACGCAAAATAATAACACAATGTTTTGCAGTAGTGCCTTCATGTAAAAATCATTGTGTACTGTTTCTAAAATCTCGTTGTCGTAATATATTTTTCAATAACAACTCGAAAAACGTACTGCCATAACTGGTACACAGCCGATAATATTTTCCAATCCACACTTTACTCATAAATACCAACGAGTACATATTGTAATGAAATATTAATCAGCACTCCCTTCAGCCTTCACTTAGTGCTAACGGTGAGGTTAAATTTTTCTTACCATGTATGTTCATACATCCCTATGTGATAAGATCCTTGTCGTTCTATGTCATTACAATATCATCAAACTAAACGTCCTTATTATTTATACGTTTGAAAATATAATTGAGACATAAATTAGCGATTTAGGTTAATAAACATGAAATATGTTGAAACATGAATAGTGAAGGAACAAGGGCTGTCAAAAAAGCGTTTTCACGCAGTTTTTTCGCATTTAAAGTCAGCATAATCTTTACTGAAAAGTTATAAAGAAATTAAAATTGATTTATGTCACTGTAGTAACAATACCCTGGATGTTCGGATGGAACATGTCGCATCGAAACTTTCACAGCATAACCGTATCAGGGAGTAACGCAAAATTCAGCGAAAAATTGACTTTTCTGTCTATGGGTGTTACTTTTGTTCTTTTATTATGTTGTATACTGTATTGTAACTTTTGTATAACTCGACTACTATAACCAGAGTATCACAGAGAATAATATATAAAATATTTGCCCATTGTGCTTCAGTCATGAACTTTAGACAGCTATCCAGTGTTATAATGAATGAGGTTTTTTGGCAGTAAACTCTATGGTTATATGCATATTCCATGGATCGGGAAATTATATTTTATTTTTCAGTTATCGGCTCACAGCAATTACCTGCTAGTAGTTCTGACTAACTTTTTTCCAACTTGCAAAAACTAACAAAAAGTGAAGTAATGTATAAAAATAAAATGATAAATCTTAATTAATATTTTATCAACCACATAACTATAAAATAAGGGAAATTTTATACAAAATTTGATACTTTTAGCTTGCGTAATATTTGTAAAATTCCGCTTACTTTGCGGGTATAGCTCTGCGTCAATGACGTTGCTATTGCCGATGCGCCGATAACCAACTTGGGGCCTTCGTCAGGGCTGTTTCGAGCTGATTCATCCCCTGCTAACGTCTGGTTACACCTGACAGCGGAAAGCCAAAACAATCTGCCTAGTGCGTAGGCAAATGACGAGGTGGTGTAACCAGCTGTCAGCAGTGGATGAATTAGCTCGAAATATCCCTGAAGACGGCCCCAGGTTGGGTGTCGAAGCGATGGCAGTAGCAAACTCATTGACTAAGCACTATACCACAAAGCAAGTGAAATTTTACTGAGAGAAATGTTCTCTCCTAGCAGGAATCATTAGGTTCTACTGAAAATATAGCCCATTTTACGTTTTAATTTGGCATAAATGCTTAAAAATTCAAACAGGTGACTGTTATAACGTTAAAAAATTAGTATTTTATGAGGTCAACCCAGCTAGCTGCTAAAAGACATGGTTTCCATTGAGGAGGATTTGGATGGTTGGCAGTTAAAAGCTTACCTCCCTGCAAAGTTTTAAGTAGTGACAGCGCGCGACCTTTGGCTACAAATTGACAAGAAGAACTTAAATATCTGACGTGTTCGTCAAAACTGTAGGCCAGTAAAGCGTATCACTGGTACTGTCACTGGACCTTTACCATTACACACAAAATATTATCAGGCTCTATCTGCTAGAACTTATAGGCAGTTATTCTTTGAAAATGGTGTATAACGTCTGCCTCCATAATTTTCTTAAGGAATGTGTTGCTATTGGGCGTTCTCTCAATGTGTAGCTGCCGGGATCGCGATTCATGACACACCATACAATAACATCTGGCGTTTGGCCAGAGTGATGCACTGAAATTCATTCTGGAAGGAAGCGTTAGCCACCATTTCTTCCATATAGATGCGCCACCATCATTCCTGTCCAACGCACTGCTTGTGTTAGTTCAAAATAATCCTCTCTTTAAATACCTAATACGAAAACTCAGATGAAGCAAGAAGAAAATAATTTCCAATTAACTTAGGAGTTGTATTAATCATACTGTTGGAGTCGGTGTGCTGAGTTTTTAATATTTCTCGTATTATTTATCCGTCCCATCAAACAACTTAGAATTGATAGCATGAATTTTTCGGGTGGATCAACAGACTAGCATCGATCAACATAATGGAGTAGTTCACTTTTGTGTGAAGAACCTGTGTGGACTGATTTCATCTCTGTTTAAATCTCTTCGCTCCGTGAAAGACGTGAGTAACAAATAATCACCAGAACATGTCCACAGTTTTGCTACATGTTTCATACCAGCTTCCACTGATATTTTCTTCATTGAATTTCTTCACTCGTATCATTCTTTAGATTGTAATTGTTATAACTGCAATCAGAAATTTCGATTTCAACCATCAGTAGTTTGTACCTTTTATTTCAGTTTTAAACTTCCTTCATGAAGAATAAACACAGTAAAATGATGTAAAAGGATCTGTATTGTGCGGTTTGCGAACGTAATACACGTTTATAATTGAAGGAGAGAAAAACATCGGACTTGTGGTTATTTAGTCAAATTTAGAACTTTGTGCATAATACTAAATGGGAATTAATTGAATGAGTGTTTTTTTTTTTGGTTTAGCTGTCTCCTGCGGAATATCTTATTGAATAATATCCACTTACATGAGTATCTGCTATAATAGAAAGAAGGGAAGAAGAAAACACCGTACCAAATAGCTGTTTTATCAGAATGTCCTTGACGGACAATTCTGTCATTGTTAGTCAAGGCCTAACGACCAGTAAACCGAAGTCCTATTTCAGATACGAAGTAGAGGTAATAAATATTAAAAACATTGAATTCAGTAATTTTAAAATATTTTTAACCAATTTGTAAAACGGAGTGTTTAGAGTTCCGCAAAGCCATAAATGTGTCGGTGACTGGCGATTCCAAAATAGTTGACAGATGGTGCGCTGCATTCTGCACACGCGATCGCTATCGCCGAATCAAATTTTAGTGGCCGTCCGCCGCGGACCTATTATAAACCACATACGGCCGCGCCCGGCAGCAAACATGTTTACGGTGGCATTAATCAAGAGGAACCCCGGCCATCGCCGCTATCTTCTGCCCGCCGTTATGATTGGCCGGCGCGGTCACTCATCGATCACCATTATCTGATCCACTTTAATAGTGCTCTGTTTCCACTTGACAAACGAGAGACTCCCTATGTTGAGTTAATGGTTTTCGGTCACAATAACGATTGCGGGTATTCAAGCACGGAGTGACAGGCAAGAGCTACACCTGTCACCACGTCATACTGATAATAATCTACCGGTATCCACATCACGTCAAGCTTCTGATTTTCATTTTTACGCAGATCAAATTTAGGTTAATCACTGGTGCAATAAAAACGTTTTGTGGTGGAACCTGAGATTACAGGATACACGAGATTCTCCACCCATCATATCAAATGTATACTTGCTACTATACCTCGCCTGATCGACCCATTCCGTGGAGTCTTCCTAAACATGCTGATTGGCTAATAGCTATGCAAAATTGTAAAAATTTGAGAAGGTTATATATTTATATTTATTTTCTGGTCAAAATCAGATCATCGTAAGACATTGTTCGGCCGCCAAGTGATAGAAGTTTCGACTCACCGCGCAATAGGCCATTTCTCGTGGCTAACTAATCTAACTAGGTAATCCTACAGCGTACAAGTAACATATTAGCTTAACGTGCAATCCGAACCTCTGAAGCATTCTGCTGTTCTTCATATTACAGTAAGCTGTACCAGAGGTGAAGGTCAGGCCTTTGTAAATGTCAAACGAGAACGGGGTTTTCAAACGGGTACCATTCGATTACCAGAAACAGGCCCTAGCCACTGAGCCATCAGACCGATATATTTTATGGTAATTGTTTGATATGAACTGGGCCATTTAATTTAATACATTTATAGAAATAACGAGTTAAAAGATTAACCATTTAAAATTATCAACATATTCCAGCTTTTAAAAATGTATTACGTATTCTCAGTCATGATGGAAACAAGTTAATAGCTACTAAATAAAGACAAGATAATACGGTCTACAATGATAGGTGACGTATATATAAATGGTATAGCCGTATTTTATGCAACTAATATATTAGTAATGTTGAATGATCTTTATGTGCAGAGTTGGTAGTTTCCATTCAGGGAGTTATAACATTTTATATGTATTGAGAAGACATATTATTTAGCCCTACCATATTAGACACTTGATGAATTTGTAATTGTATTGCATTGAATATGTTATAAACAGGTTTCTCAATATTTTAAGACAAATGCCCTCCCACTTCTGGTCTATTATTTAAGGGTATGCCTCACCATTCCAGAATATTATACTTAATTAGAAAAACTAAAATGTACATTAAAAGGCTTTATTAAACTTACTAATTACCAAATACAGCAATTTACCTATTTATCTTTTCTATTCAACATTTATAGGTTCACTAATTTTATGTGTGTTTACGCGTCACGCCTCCACTCACTATCACTTATTTCTCTCAGGGGGTTGCGCACCCAGGTTGAGAACCCCTGTATTAAGGAATCCAAACAGTTAATTACTTTGTTAGTTGTAATTAACATTATAAACAGATGTTGACTTTAAAATGTATTACGTATTCTCAATCATGAAACAAAGAAGTCATTAGTTACCGAACAAAGACAAGATAATACCCTTTATGATCATAAATGACGTATTAAAAATTGGTATAACAGTATATTCTGTAATTAATATATTTGTAACGTCGAATGATCGTTATGTGCAGACCTGATGTTTACCATTCAGGCAGTTATAATATTTTCTATGTGATGAGAACAAAACATCGTGAGATAGTATTTAGTCCTATCATATTAGAAACATGATAAAGTTACACAATTTTTCTTGCATTATTTATTTTGTTATATTGAATATGTTATGACTGGAATTCTCAATATTTTAGGGCATAAGCCCACCCACTTCTGTACTATTGTCTGAGGATACGCTTCATCATCCCAGAATATTATGATGAAATACAAAAAAAAATATTTTATAAGGTTTTGTTAAACTTATTAATTAAAAAATACAAAAATTCCTTTTCTCCATCTTTTATATATTTACGAAATGTATGTGTGTTTACACGCCACGTCTCCCCTCAATAACTCCTGGATCTTGGTGTTGAGTCGAATGTCTTTATTGGACGGATCCATGTACTGGTGACAGGGGAAGAACAAATTATTTACTACGCACACCCTCCTGCATTCTCGACCGCTGTGCCACCATTTGACAAAATGTTTTTGAAAAAGTGGCTCTGGAACAATGGAAGGTTGAATTTTAGTCTCGATATTAGAATCTTCATTCATCAAGAGACTGGCTTACCGCTGTGCCATTGTTATCATCGAACAGAAGACTGTTGTTGCCCTGTGAATCGTTGAAGCTTGAATTTTTGTTACGAATGGTGCGGGTTCTAATTCCCATCTGGCCGCAGATTTAAGTTTTCTATGTTCTATTTAAATCATTTCCAGGATAATATATGTGTGGTTCCTTCAAAAGGCCGTATCTGAATTCCTTCCCTTTCCTGTCAGTTGATCTCGGCCTTAATAACCTAGATAGAAAATGGTGGTAAACGTATAAATAAATCAAAAGATTCTTCCCTTGTACAAAAGGTCGGTCTGAAATTCTCTGCTCATTCCTTTGCAGTTCTCCGTCGAAATGTAGATATTACGTTTATTGCAGATACAAGTTAAACTTTGATACCTTTCATATCAGCAGAGCTCCCCTTCTGGTCGGTTTATTCATAATCCTGAACTCCTGGATTTACTTTGTTACGTCTGTACCTTGTGGTGATTTATTCTTGGTTACTTATGTATGTAGTTACCACTTTTCACCTTTATCTTATATTTTTATATAGCATCTACCTATGCACCGATGCATAAGTCATTAATTGTTCTGATAAAACTTTTATTTATTCAGTTAATGGTTTCACAACTTCCACCAACACCATTTGATAATACGTCCGTTAATCTTTAAATCGGACTTTTCATATTAATATTTCTCAATCCGCATATTCAACTTGCGAACTTAATATAACGCCTCTACCATATAGGCTTTAAACATGTCGCTCCTGGCAACCAACATCATCTCAAAACAAAAGGAACACGAATGTAACCCAATCTCAAGGAGTATGCATATTAATATACTTGCATACTACATAATAGTCCATAATATATCCATATGATCATCACAACCCCCTCCAGTTTATCGCTATTTTTTTTAAGTTGTATGACTTCAACAATATAGCGTTAAACTCTAACAACATGTTTGATCATATTATAAACTTATACATAATTCATACATACTGACTTACATCAAAAAAGTATGTTTCATACTATATGATGACACATCATAAAAATATGATTCTCATACATCATGACTGACTTACATAACAAAATATGATTTTCATACATCATGACTGGTGTTGGGGTATTTTACAAGTGTGTGGTATATTATTACTATATCATTTTTCTTTTAAATACATATAACATGTACACTTAATTATTATTATTAAAAAGACACACATATAAAATGTCAATCTTTTCGAGACATGTGTTTGACGTCTCTCATAAAAGACAGTTCTTTCGTGATGAACCAAAGTATAGATTTTGTTCCCTAACTTTGTCACCAGCATACATTTTTCACTCACTATTAATTCATTCTCTGCTCATTCCTTTGCAGTTCTCCGTCGAAATGTAGATATTACGTTTATTGCATATACAAGTTAAACTTTGATACCTTTCATATCATCAGAGCTCCCCTTCTGGTCGGTTTATTCATAATCTTGAACTCCTGGATTTACTTTGTTACGTCTGTACCTGTTGCACAGAATTCTAGCACCACCTGAAAAGATCTAGACTCTACGAGATAGTTTTGAGTTTTATCAGCGGTGAAGAAAATAAAGTTTAAATAATTCGTATATTTGTCTGTTTACCGAACATTCAACTGCTTGGAGCTTGAAGAAACAGACTGTTTGGATTATTACTGTATAAACATACCTAGACCATCTCGCGATATAATTTATTAGGATTTTGTATTTTTATTAATTTCAGCAAGGTTGTTTATGTCTAGAATTTAATTCATTTACTGCTAAGAAAACAGCCTCAGTCATCCGTTCTAAAATTGTTTGCGAACTGAAATGGTTAGCTAAAATTCTGAAAAAAATGAATCAGGTGTAAATATCATTTCTTCAACATCAGTAAAGTCAAGGATTGAAAATTTCAAAATAAATTTAATGTTATACAATGTCAATAAAGAATCGTGATTTGTGGCACAAAAATATCACTGCAGTAAATGACAGAATAGAGCATTGAGGTACAGTAGAACTTTTTCAGTTGTTCTTAGGATAAGTAACTTTATGTTTTCAAGCAATGGGGCCAGATTTTCTAAAATTTTCTGTAACGCTATACCCCATAAATTTGGAGTAAGTATTAGTAGCATTATATTATCATGTGAATATCAGTAAATGGAATATTGAACGTTCCAGCAACCTGCCATCAATTTCGTAGATTCCTTTGCCTCGGTAAGAGGAGGAAATTTTCGAGGTGCCACTCATGTCTAATCTGAACCATACATACAAAGTTTTCCAGAGTAGTTGAGGCGAGGTACGGTATTGCCCGTGTTTTTGATCACATTTTCTAGTTTATCGAGTAAAATTGGTTACATCAACAGAAGTTTCAATGTGACTCTTACGTGAAGCAGTTGAGCAGTTAATTGCAGATAATATAGACGAAATAATCGTAACACCAATCTGATTTACTCAGTAGTTCTAAAACCAAAATCCAAATAAAGAGCGTTGGTATAATCTTTAGAAGAGATTAGCAAAGCGCTCTTCATCAATATTTCTTTTCATTTTAACGATTCCTGTTGCTTGTTTTTTTTTTATCTGCTTAACGTCTCTCTAACAGCGAGGAGAAAGACGGGAAAGGATGGGGAGCAAGGAATGGGAAGGAATTTGGCCATGGCCTTTTGAAGGAAGCATCCCGGCATTTGCCTGGAGTGATTTGGGAAACCATGGAAAACCCAAATCTGGATGCCCGGACGGGGATTCGAACCAGCGTCCTCCCGAATGCGAGGCCAGAACGCTAACCGTCACACCACCACGCTCGGTCAGTTGCTTGTAATTTGGTCGCATTTTTGACCAATTATTTCATTTAGGGGTATGAAATTATAAAGAATTTGCAACGCATATTTTTAGAGTCTGTAAATAGTTATTATCAATTTTATATCACTTCTAAACATTACGACTGCAGTGCTTAGATGGGTTTCTTCAACATACAATCCATGTTTGAATTGTAACACTGCTCTACTACAGCCAACGTCAAGTTAGTAGTGAACAATATTACACCCCATAAATTGAAATTGATACGATGATTGAACCCATAGTTTTTTATGACCATAAAAAGACAAGTTCTGCTGAAGGTGTTTTCCATTATTGCCATTGTAAAACTTACCTAAGTGATTTCTACAGTGCTTTCTCAGGTGCGAAATGTCGCGAGAAGTTATTAATATCTAAAAATGAGGAAATTATTAAAAATACTAATCTATGACAGCATCATAACTAGTGGCACTAGGAGAGCTCTGCTAACTACGTATTGGGTGTAAAGAGTAAATAGAGAAATTGGATGTTTGGGTGACATGTGTGGAGAGTAAATAGAATAGCAGAGAAATGTGAATATGTCGAAGTTTGTATATTTTTCGTTCGAGTCTGCGGCAACGCTTGCGTCGACTACTGTTTGACTTGTGGTGTGTAGCGCGCACCAGGTCTCGGTGAAATCTCGATGTTATTCTGTGTTTGTTTTGAAGGCAGCGCGACGTTTGTGGCAGTCGCAGATAAGTGAGGAAAGTTGGTAGTGTCAGGGATGTGTGAATGGTCTGATACCAATTTTATTCTAAGATTTTGATATGTTTAGATAGGCTTACGCACTTTTGTTTAAAAAATTTCAGTCGCATATTTGATATGGTCGTTCAAATATTTTTGCAATTGATATATATATCACTTGAAAGACAATTTTCACAATTAGTAACGGCTATTTATGAAAGAATTGTTACTCCATTATTAAAACAAGTCTTTAAAAATTATTTTTTAGTGATTTTAATTTGATTCACAATCTGTATTTGTAACCCTTAACGTATGAGAGTTACTAGAATATGAAGAATTTATTTTTGAAGACGGATATTGGTGTTAGGTTTATTGACTTTATTCGAACTGTGTGAAACATTACTAACTTATTTATTGGCACCTAACCTTCACTCATTTATGCTTGTGTTATTGGTCCGGTTTATAGAAATGCTAAGGAAGACTAATAATAATACTGATGCTTTCAATTGCCATTTTCGGAACATAAATGGCTGTAAAGTATATTGCATATTTAATGTAGAAAACTTTGTTATCATATTTATTGTCATCTACCCTCCGCTCATAAAAGCTGGTATACAAAAGCATGCAGTTATCAAATTGTTAATTGGTCGTGTTTTATTTGTAGAAAAACTGCAAATCCAACCAAAAAGAGAAAACTGCTGATTTACGAGGAATCCGAATAATATATTCATGAAGAGAAAACAAGATTTGCCAGAGGTGAATGTCAGTTAATGGTTTTTGAATACCTAACGGAACCAGCTATTGATAACTAGGACTTTTCGATATGCAGTCAGCTATAATATGTCTAATTTCTCCGTATATCAAGCATGTAGATGATTTTATTTATTTATAGTTCTTTTATTTTTATCAACTTTTGCTTAGTGTTTAGCCGGTGGTAGAATTCAAATACGGCATACTACTGCAGTAAATTCAAATCTTACTTTTAAAATTTAACCTTTTATTAGAAATGATGTAGCAACTTAATCAAATATTTCATTTAAAGGTAGATCATCACCCCTAATGGAACAACCTGGCATTTTTTTGCTGTCTGCGTGTGTGTTTGCAAATCGCGCAAATACTAACTGAACATTTTAACTAAACTGCACATAGTTACATCAGCGTCTAAGATCTGGAATACTTTTTATCCAGATAGGCTACGCAGTTTCCGATGATAGACACTCTAAAATATACTTAGTATTTGGAATTTTTGCTTTATCTGTCCGCGCGTCACAAGTACCAATTCACGGATTTATTTTTAAAAGAATGCACCTAGTGATGGCTATTGTTGACCTTCTGGACGTCAGAACTTTTTTAATCCGATATGTTACTGATTGAAGTTACCAACTGCAAAAACACACTGTATCCATTAGTTATTTTTTTTTCTTAAATTGTCTGTCTGGTCACTAGGCAAAATGTATTTTATGAATTATAACGAAACTTTGAGGGTGAGTCAAATGAAAACCTAAAATATTTTTTTAAATATTATCTATTGTGCAGAAGTGGTACCAAGCTGTATCACTTTTCAACATTATCTCTCCCACGCTCAATGCAAGTCCTCCAGCGCTTACAAAGTCCATAAATTTATTTAGAAGAAAATTCTTTTGGTAGTCCGCGCAACCACTCATGCACCGCGTGGCGTTCCTCTTCATCAGAACTTCTTTCCTCCCATTGCTCCTTTGAGTGGTCCAAACATATGGAAATCACTTGGGGCAAGGTCTGGTGAGTATGGTGGATGAGGAAGACACTCAAAATGCGAGTCTATGATTGTTGCAACTGTTGTACGGGCAGTATGGGACCTTGTAATGTCATGTTGCAAAAGGACATCTTATTACAGCAATCCACGTCGCTTTGATTTGATTGCAGGCCGAAAATGATTTTTTAGATCTGTGGATGATGCACTGGTGACAGTGGTCCCTCTAGGCATATAATGCTCCAAAATGACGCCTTTTTTGTCCCAAAAGAGAGTCAGCATAACCTTCCCTGCTGATGGTTCTGTTCGAAGCTTCTTTGGTTTTGGTGATGAGGAATGGCGCCATTCCTTGCTCGCTCTCTTCGTTTCCGGTTGGTGGAAGTGAACCCAGGTTTCGTCCCCAGTAACGATTCTTGCAAGGAAGCCATCACCTTCTCGTTCAAAGCGCCGAAGAAGTTTTTCACAAGCATCAACACGTCGTTCTCTCATTTCAGGAGTCAGCTGCCGTGTCGCCCATCTTGCAGACACTTTGTGAAACTGGAGCACATCATGCACAATATGGTGTGCTGAATCATGACTAATCTTTAAACATGCTGCAATGTCATTCAGTGTCACTCGGCGGTTTTCGATCAGTATGGTGTGCTGAATCATGACTAATCTTTAAACATGCTGCAATGTCATTCAGTGTCACTCGGCGGTTTTCCATCAGTATGACTTCAACTGCTGCAATGTTCTGTGGAGTCACAACTCGTTGTGCCTGACCTGGACGAGGAGAATCTTCCACTGAAGTCACACCATTTGCGAACTTCCTACTCCATTTGTAGACTTGCTGCTGTGACAAACATGCATCACCGTACTGAACCTTCATTCTTTGATGAATTTAAATAGGTTTCACACCTTCACTATTCAAAAACCGAATAACAGAACGCTGTTCTTCCCTGGTGCAAGTCTCAAGTGGGGCAGCCATCTTTATACTGATACTGCGACGGTATTTGTGCATCTGCACTATGCTGCCACCTACAGGCCGTTATGCACGCTGCTTGTAGCACGCTTACCAACTTACAGTATAACGGCGCGAAATTTCGATTTTTTATTACAAATTTTAGGTTTTTATTTGACTCACCCTCTTACATATGAAACTTTCTATCCAGATTAGTGACATATTTATCGATATTATGAGGGCTAAATCCCTAAATTTTGAAACTTTTGCCTACTGTGCGCGCATGACGTATTTCAATGAAACACTCCATTGTGATAATTTATACATAAGTCACTTTTTATCCAGATTAGTGTCATAGTTCCAAACGATAAATTTTAGAATATATTGCTGCTTGTACTACCATGCTCATATTAATCCGAACGACCTGAATCGCACATCGCTACATTTCATCCTGGGACTTATTCAACCCATTATACACATCTACCAAGACAGTACTATACCCGGTAGGTGGTACATTCATGTTAATATCCAAAATTGAGACTCACCCACCTCACAAAAAAACGTGACATATTTTAACATATTCGTTATAGAAACGAAAATATGGATTGTATTTCGTTAATAAAAGAGTTGTGCAGACATTGAAAGCACTTCATTTTAGTTTTTTAAAACACTCAAGAGAAATTACGTGTCCATACAGAACATTAAAAGTTAACATTTTCAAACAAAAAGTTAATTTTGAAGAAACGCTAGCGTCAAAAGAAAGGAAGACGTTATACCGATCATCTTTCACTTAAAATAACTGACTATTAATGATAAAATCAATATTTGCGATGTAAAGATAGTTTTAGGTGAGTGCGTTGACAAATAATTGCAGATTTTTGAAGGTAGGTAATTTTGCGGTGTGCTATGAAGACATGTTGTTCCCTTACTACCACATTTAAAATTATTTTAGAAACATACGGAAAAAATTATAACTAAATGACTTGTCGGTGACATGAGATGTCGTCAACGCATTCTGAGTTGACAGTATTTTAGCGTCAAAAAAAAACTAATTTTCACCTACCATTAATAACGAAAGCTGCTTAAGGCGAAATGAACACTCTTTTCAAAACAAAAACAAAACATGATGAGGGGTCAGTAGTTGAAGGCACAATTTCACAAATTGTTGTCACCTTTGTGGTTTTAGTGGTGTTTCATAAATAGGCAAAGAACAAAAATCTAATACGCCTTTTTAGCTATAGCAATATTCTGTGGGTAGTGCTGTTAAAACTCAAACGACAGGTGAAACGTTGGTTTGATGTTCTTACCGAAAACGTTATTGGTAAGTATCCAAGGACGTGGATTTAAAACATTTGGTAATTAACGAACTGCTGCGATTGCTAGCGGACACGTTTGAAATCATTAGTTTATTTCGCGATTTATACGCTTTTTGCTACTTGAAGTTATTATAGTAGGCCAACATTTCACTCCATTCTGATGTTAATACTATGGTGAACTCTTCCGACAGTAGTCCGTAAAGAACCTGCACTGATTTGAGGGGTGAAATTGTTACCAGTCAACTGGTAACCCAGAATACAACCAGAAGTTTAACAATTTTAGAAGCTGATACTAATCAATAATGAATGACATGAACGATTGTTTCTATATTTTGTAACTGTTGTTTATGAGACATATAGTTTCGAGGAATACAAAGGAAACTGGGAACAAGGAAATGTAATGCTGGCCAATATGTGTATAACAGTAGTTGACCCCTCTGCTGCGGTCTTGGTAGGACTCATCCGCTGCTACTGTAGGCATCGCGGGTGTCGACCCGGAAGAATGGTGGTTAGCGCTCGGGTAGTTCCTGGAGCAGACGGTTCGATTCCAGCCTCGGACATAAGTGATTTTCATGAACTGTTACGTTCTACTTGTGTTTAATGTACTGTGGATCACTAAAATCACAACATACACCAACTGAGAAGCTAAAATAATGGAGAGGCTGCACGTATCGATAAACTTACACAAATGCTTTCTTGGTTTATTTTTTACCAATTCAGTCTTTAAATGAATGCTATATTTTTTAAATGTCACGGAAAAGATTATTTCCCAAGGACTGTAAAGGAATCCGGCCACGGTATTCAAGTATGAACTAGTCCACTGTTAGCCTGAAATTATTTCGTTAATCCTCTGAAATCCAAAACATGGATTTTGTTGACCGTGACATACACGAAATTACTGACAAATATACTTGAAAGTGGACATCCAAAATGTCAGTGCTAGTTTTCGTAGCAGTTACTGATTCAAAATGCTATTCAGGCATCCTATCAGAAGAAATTGTTCTACTGTCATTGTTGTATACAGCAAAGTTATAGTCAGAACGGATAAACTTCTTGATCATAAAAATCTAACAATTTCCGTCAAATCGCTTAAATCAGTTAATGGTGATCTGTTACTGTGATCTTAACTGTCTCCTATAGCACGCTTATTACTGAAAGAAAATTATTGATTTATGTTCACAAATCTAATCTATGTATCAACTAATTTGCTGTCATCACAGCTATAGAAGGATGGAGTTCAATACTGTGAAGACGTAACAATGTTTTTAATTGGTTAGGGCTTTACTACTAGTCGATTTCAAGGTCATTAGGGCACGGAGAACGCTGGGGAAAGTAACGCCAATTATCGCAACCATGGTAAATCGGGAAACACGTCGCGGCATTCGCTTGGAGTAACTTCGGAAAATCAAGGAAAACCGAAGTCAGGACAATAGGACCGGTGATCCAACATGCGAATTACTATAAAAAGAGAGGCCCTTACAAAATGGGCAAACGCATGGACTTCATCACAAGTATACAAAGGGAAACACTACGCATCGATCCAACCCCACATTCCACACAAAGCATGGTTCGAAGAATCAAAACTCGCAAGAAAATACAAAACATCTATCATTCGCATAAGATTGGGACACGGATGTTATCCCAAACACCTCCATAGAATTGGCGCAGCAAACTCCCCATTCTGCCCTGTTGACAACGAAGAAATAGCAGACCTAAATCATATAATATTGACATGCACCCTTTACCGAACTCCACAAAATAATCTATACAATAGACTGACTAAAATAAATATTCCACTGCCTACTTCAATCATCTCCCTCATGAGAACTGAACAACAGGACGTGTATCAAGCTATAGCTCACTTCTTAAGGGACGCAAATATTACGATATAACCCAGGCAATATATCCAAAATAGAATTATTATACCACCTCACTTTCAGAATTATTACAGAATTGTATATTAATAACGTAACACAATCATCAATAGTTATATCAACTCTGAATTATTGTTACTAATAAAAATTGTATAGAATTATCATGACAAAATAATATTGTATAGAGCTGATATGTCAAAATAATTTTGTAATACAAACTTTGTATATAACTATTATGCCATATAATATTGTAATACAAAATTGTGATCTGGCTGTATGGTCGTCAGACCAAAAGCCATATAAATAAATAATAATAATAAAAAAAAAACATGCGAATTTCCGAATTCCAGTCTTGAGCGTTAACCACTCACCCAACAAGTTCGGTAACACAACAACCCCAAAATACCTTCCCAAAGAAGAAACGGTTATACGTGGAACTCAAGTTTCATTAAGTCTGAGTAATGGTCTCCAGTAATTTATCGAATTACTGAAGCTGTTGAACCAAAAAATAGTGTCAAAATACTAAAATACAACAGCGATGAATGAGGACGAATTTTACGTAAGGATCTGAAATAATTTAATATTTGGAATATTGAAAATTATGAGTCAGCTGAAAAGTTTAGCGCTGTTATTCTCTGTAGTTGGTTTGTAGAATAGCTGTTATAGATGAAGGAGGAAATTGTAAATTTACGCTGAGCATTTGCCCACTCGGAACTTGATTTCCATTTAAAGCAGAGGGTCTGGCTGCGAGTAATATTATAACGTCTATAAGCTGAGTAATGATAAAAAGCTACATTATCACCTGTTTAAAAAAGTTTTCTCACTGATAGGAAGCTATTATTTGACTTTCGTAATTGCTGCGGATGATTCTTTTCAAACATTTCTAGGACTCATTTTCAGTGATATTTCATTGTATGTGTACTAAGATTTCAGATATGTCAAGATGATGTTTCGCATTGTGGTTGATAACTTCCCTGAGTTTAACGGGATTCATTTTACATAGGCCATATCAAAACTGATTACATCCTTCTGCTTCCGTAAAAGTTTTTCATCGCAACAAAACTAAGTTCTGTGAATAGAAACTTAGAATGCGTCGCTACGAACGTGAAAGTAGGTATTTAAATAATCTCCCGGTACGTGGCTTCTCACGAAACGTAGCCCACCTCTGCAACTGTCTTGTATTGAGGCAACATTAATCAAGCAATGTATTTACTGCAACTTGTCAGTTCCTTTCCTCCATTTTTCCATGTGTTTTTTTCATTAAAAAAAACAAAAATCCATCTCATGAGTATATCCGTAACAATTTTTCTCAGCAGGTAGAAGAATAAAAAATCCTGTTCCTGTGCCATAAGCATATCTGTCGGTTTCGCGTGAGACATTGCAAGGAACGGTAGTCATTCCACTAATATTTGTGACAGTCGGGCATTTAAACGTATGATTGTGGTCAGCTGCAGGGCTGAGAGATTTTTAAGTCTCAAATCTACCTACGTTCTACTTCATTAATCGCAGTGAAAGCTCAACACTTTCGTTGAATCATAGGAGACACGAATATTGGTCAATTTTTAATTACTAGAAAATATAAATTAAAATTGGTCAGTTGCTAGTTTGGTTTATAGTGTATCAACTTCAATTCAGAATATATATATTATTCATAAAGCAAACTAGTAAAAAATGTTTTTTAAAAAGAGTTTGCTTCCAATTTTGAGAATTTCTTTTCAAATGGTATATACAAATCAAATAAAAGATAGGAGTTATAAATCTTATATAAATTTTGAAAAGCTTGATGTGAATTTTACCAACATATTTACTCTCCGATTCGTGAAATTCAGTAAGAAAGGGTTAATATAAATTTTTGTCGTAAAATTGTCTGGAGTAGCCTTTAATTTGTTAAAATACTCATTTAGTAATTTTGCTAAAATATAAACCGGACGGAAATCGCTATTAGCTCTTCTATAAACATAAGGAGAAAGTCGTTCAGAATGAATTAACTTATCAGTTGTTTCGTAAATACAGCGATAAATTAGATTTTTTCTGATTTTTACAAAAGCTTAGTAGAAATCGGCAAATAAAAATGTAAACATTTTAAACGTCACTGGTTTCATTTCATCTGTAAGAAGATTATCCAAGAAAATTTTTTCCCGGTCTGCCAATAAGATCATTACATTTTTTTTCCCATCCCATGTTTTTCAAAAATTAAAACTAAATTAAGGTTATAAATAATTAAAGTCGTTCGCAATCACAAATATTAAAGAACGAATTATTCCCCGACGTTGGCCATAAATACAATTCTCTCGGGTGACAAGCTGAGTGAACAAGTGTTTCCCTACTTCGTTGGAAGATGGTGGCGTTTTTATCGCCGTAATATATAGTGGAAACTCTTTGTTCACTCCGCTTGTCATGCGAGGGGATTATTATATCGAAGTTTAAGGGTTCAGACTGATAGACAAAGAAACAGACAGTGTAAGTTAGGGCGTTGGCATGTGTGTGTGTTTCTTTAATTGATCTGATCGTTATGTATTATCTATATTGTGTTGAAAAACAAATGTTTGTAGTTATGCAGATGATGGAAACGTGATTACTCGTGGCCAAACAGTATGATTTAAAACGTGTGGTGCAATTAAAATGAAAAATAGGAAATAAAGTAGAAACAAGCTTCGGCAATAACCAGATTCAGTTAGCTCAATATTTCGACTGGACTTGTCTGCACCAAGCAGAAATTATCAAGCCTGAATGGACAGCATAGGCACTGTTTACACATTGTGTTTATGAGCTTCCTTCCTCATTCGAACTCGACTGTAAGCTTAATGAGAGATTTCCATCTGCAGTTTTCTGACACTAGCTTGAGGTGTTCTGAATGTTAAAACTTTTAGATTTGTATATTTCTTACTATTTTGTTGTTGAGACGCATTATAACGTATTTTTGCTGTCAAGTTTATGAAGATAAAACCTACCAGCCTTTCTGCCAGTCGTTCATTGCCTTTTAGCAGACGTCTTATTCTAGGTCCGTAGACTTTCAAATCCTAAATAAACCCTGCCGGTTGGAAAAGATTTCTCGCTAGCATTTGCAAATAACCCTATCGTCAGCTATTGTTGTACGGTTCCCTTTTCCATTTTTCATTGCCGAAGGGCTATTCTTTGTTCTATTGTTCATTTAAATCCGTGGTAACTGTTTCCATGATTACGTACTATATGAATACCCATTTTAATGTAATGCAGTTATTTGACCCAAATCCTTATCAGTCACTGATATCATTGCTTTCATCTAATGATTTTTCAGATGATTTGAAAAACATCAAGTATTAAGTTCACGATCCTGAATCTTTAAGCAGTGAATGTGATAGAACTGTTTGTGATATTGTGAATGTTGGTCTAACAATAAGATGTCGCGATCGATAATAAGACAAAAACTTATTAGAGAGATTTTATGCAGTGTCATTAGGTTTATATTTAGAATTTATTACAAAGTTAGAATGCAAGGCAGACACACTGTTAACGCATTCGGTTTATTCCGTTAAAGAACTTTCCTTCCTCTATCAAATTCGACTGCACAGCTGAAACAACGATTTCCTTCTGCAATATTCTGATGCTAGGAAGTTCCATATAGGATGGTTTGTTTACCGACTGGATGAGAAAGCCCGCATAGCCGGCTGTATGGTCTAGCGGTGAAGGTTCCCGGCTACTAACTGTGCGGTCGTAGGTTCGAAACTATGTTGGGTGATTTTTTTTTCCTTTCGTTTTCAAACCATTCCAACATACCCACTCTTACATATAACATATGTAATTTCTGTAATAAACAATTAATAAAAATTAACACATCAGACAAAAAAAACCTATTTCTATTAAATCTTGCTGAATAAAATCTTCCCTAACTGTAAGCACAGGGCTATAAAAAGATTCATCTCTTAAATTAACTCCTCATAACTAACGATTTCTAGCACACTCATCTCTGAAATTTTTGAAAGAGTGACTATTTTCAAAGAACATACCAGATATAACTTTTTTTTAGCTTATGGCTTTACGCCTCGTCGACGTCGAGGTGACGGACTGGGGACAAGGAACGGAAGGACTTCGGCCATGGTCTTTTAAAACATCCATCCCAGCATTCATCTAGAGTGATTTGGGGAAACCATGGAAAACACAAATCTGGATGGCCGTACAAGGAGTTGCATCTGTAGCCTCCAGAATGCGAGGCCAGTGTCACTGCTTATCCCCATCACACTGTAACGGAACCAAGATAATAAAGCAGGATTTAATTTTATTTGAGGATTGGTACGTAAATTTTGTCATTGTACGTGCAAGTTACAACTCGCTTGGAAGCAGCTGCTTGTAGCTAGAGCGGACGTGTATCACGCTATGGTCACGAGGTGACGCCGTCGTGTCAGCGGTTTTAGACTTGATACAAAGCTAGCCTGCACGCTAGAGTGGTTCTTCATTCTTTTACGGAACATCGCGCAGGAAACATGTAGTCGCATACAGAAGGTAAGACACGTAGCAGCCTCGGTTGGTCTCCAAAGTCCAAGATTAGTTCGTTGGTCTTCCAAAATTAGTCGGTTGGTTCTCCAAATCGGTCAGGTCAATAAGTTTGGTTTCCGAGTTAATCAGTTTGTATCCAATAGTGTTCGGTCTTTGTTATAATAATTCCTAAAGTATTTCGGTTGGTTTGAAGTTGGATAATATGTCGTAAAGTAGCTCAACTGCCCCGGTGTAACTTATTTGGTTGATTAGGCTTCCATTTATATGTGTTAGTAGAAGATGCCGCCAGTTATAAGAATTATTCAGTCGTCGTTGCATTTCAGTGAATGTTGTGTATGTGTGAGAGAGAGCGGCCTATTTGTGTTAATGGTTGTGAAGTAATAAGTGATTTGTAGGAAGCATTTGTTAAAGTAAAGGCAGTAATTGCGTGATAACATTGAGCAGTAAATTCAGTTTAATAAAGCAAAGACGTGTCATATTCTCTTCGGTCAGTTAGTTGGAAATCGGACTAAAATGTATGTTAGGTTTTTTTATATTAAATGGTTTGTAACTTATCCGCATCATGTTTGGTCTCAATAACACTCGTAGACTAAGAATCCATAGCCCCACAGATCCTGATATGATATTGTATTGTGTTTCAGAATAATATTGTTAATTTGATACTATAAAGAAGAGTGAACGAAGTTTTATTTCCATGAGGTAAGAAAGTATAAAATCAATCGCAGTCTGGTAATCTCTGCGTAATCAAAGAGTACCTGGTGTCAGGAATCCTGACAAATTGCTAGAATTAACATCTCCTAGCTAATTTCCTCCTCCCCCCCCCCTTTTCGGTTACAAGTGAAATTAAAGTTAGATGAAAATCTTTAGTAATGTTGGATAGTTAGATATAATAAGCAACCACTCGTGCCACATAACATACAACAACCCCTCACAAATTGGTTTTCAGAAGTGGAATAGCAAACATGTGCGTGATTAAGTCTGAGAAATATGTGTTTAGTTATTACCAACTTTCGCAGTGAAAATTTGTTGCTCAGTGATTTTTTACATAGCTTGGAGACTAACTAAAGGTATGTTGCGTGTCTTTACTAAAAAAGGGTGTCTGGAAATATTTTTTGCAAAAGATAAAAAATTATTTTAAGAGTTCGAAGTTGTTGTAGTTGAGCAAGGAGCAGAAGATGGCGGCGTGGCAACAGGTGGCGCTCACATTAGCAGACAGATGCGCGCGCAACTCCAGCAATGAGCACTTGAGCAGCAATATTAACATGGCCCCGAGATGAAGTAAACAGCAGCCAGACGCCAGAATATGTAAAAGTAAGTGCATTTTAATCTCTTGTCAGTATGTAGGGACATCTCTATAGTTAAAAGCATTGTAAAAGCTAATGTAATCGAGTATCGTTCACAAGTAGTGGTACGCAAGCAAGTAGTGTGCATTTGTGGCTGTCGTCGGGAGTGCGTATTTGAAATCTGTTTTATTGTAGGTGGCTAAGGCGAGCATGACCTATTCGCGCGTAGTGAGGTAATAAGTTGTATTTGTGTAAAAGGCGCGACAGTTTGAGAAATCCCTCCAGGGCACGAAGTGTAACAAGGTGAACATATAAGTGATGTAAGATGCAAACGTGGTTATACGACAATAGACTAAATTTTTTCGATATTGTGGTTTTGGTTAACTATTTTGTGAAACTTACTTTAGAGTGCAAACACGCAGGTGTTTCCTTTTCAGAAAGTTAAATGGCAAAATACAGGTTTAAAGTTGTTAGGGAGTCGCGACCCAAAATGCAACTGTAAAACAGACCTATTAGCTTGTCACATCTTAGTTTGCAAGTTGGAAAACGTGCTGGCATATTAACAATCTATTTCCGTAGGTTAAGCTAACACTGTTCGTTGTTTTCTTTTGTGTATGGTTTTAAAATTATCGCCATTGAAGGGTAAAGCTACAACTAGCTTAATGGTGTAATACTAAGTCTATTGGTCAAGTTGAAGGGAATGTAAAGCATCAGTAGTGGTTAAGTGGTAGTGGTTCACCCAGGTGGTTTGTTGAGGTTACACAGAGATTATAAGTTGTATTGTCTAAGGATGAATAACAGAAATGTGTCTACATAATGTTACCTTCAGGCAACTGTGGTATTTAGTGAAGTGTGGTGCCCCACGAAAGCATGCATGTAGTGAAGAGTCATACGGCCGTATGTGGAAATGAGGAATATTTGAGAGGAGAGAGGGTTATGAGTTAATGAATGTGTTGTGTTGTCAGTAAGTCTCGCAGGAGGAGGAACAGAGTAAAGAGGAGTAAGTATAATGGTGTAATAATTGTTGTGTTGGCCACTAGAATATTTGTTGTATGTGGAGTAATGTAATGAAGGCATTCCTAGACCGAGTTTGACATGATTTATAGTAGCAGCCACCAGTAAGTGAGTAATGAGTGATTTTGATTTTGAAGGCACACATGATTTTGGTTATGTTTTGGGTTTTGCTTGCTTGGTTATATTAGTAATGTGTTATAATGTTGTGTACACTGGTGATGTGAATTATGTAATTTGTGAAGTTATAATGGGTTTAGTGATGACGGTTATACTTAGTATACCATATCTAGCTGTGTGCAGATATGTCATCACCTGTTGAAGTACTAAGTAAGTCTGTGGTGTTGATGGCAGTTAGGATATTTATTGTGAATGATTGAGTTAAGATCTGATTGTTACAGTGCAAATAGAGAATTATGTGTTTGTGGTAAAAGAGAGTGGACAGCTGATATGTTAAGTGGACTCTGGACATAAAAGAAGTTGCAAGTTAAATTATAGTACCCTGTCATTGAGATGTGATGCAACTGATGTTCCCCAGTAAGGTAGGAAAAGTATTTTATTATGTATTGGTCAAGATTGCCCATGTGAAACTGTTGATATGTGGTATAGAAATTTGTACAGTCTATGTGAGTGATAGTACACCACCGATATCCAGGTATCGTAACGACTGAGTTTCTATTTAGTACAATGCAGTAATTGATGTGGCGAAACGATTTATTGTTTGTGGAAACACGAGAGTGTAGACCCAGCTTTAACGTTATCAGGCAATATACAGAGTTCATACCCAAAGGAGGGAGAGGCCATCCCAAATTTGGCAGTTACACGAACCTAAAAGTCTGTCGTCCATTTAAACACAGCAGATGTATTATATAAACCTACATTGAATTCTTCATATGATGGTAATTCTAACACTTGACTACACTAAAATTGTATAAAGCCATGTAATGAATCATTTAGTTGAGAGAAGTGAGCCAGGACTTTGATTATTTGGAACTGAGAGTCATTAATAGTATTTTTCTGAAGTTATATAATTTACAAGTAAATTCATTTCCCCCCCTGTTACATTTTGTTGTACTATTTACTATGAGAATTTAAATTATTAACTCTTCTTGGCATAGATGTTCACATTTTAATTATTGTTGCAATGAAAATATAAAGTAAATTTCAAAAGACAGTTCTAAAGATGTTAATTTGTTGAGAGTTCCTTTGAAGATAAGATTAAAATTGAAACAAATTTATTGTGGCTCAATGGTTCCTGTATGTGAATAAGTTAGTGGTATTAACATCCTATTAAGATTTTGGAGTATAGTTATTGGTTGAGATTTTCCTGGGAGTAAGGTATTTAAAGATTGAGATTTGGCAACCAGAGATATTTGTGTGTCCACAAGCTTTGATCATAGTAATGGCTTATTGTAATGTGTGCAGTGCTTAAGGAATTTTTGCAGAAGAATTAGTGCAATCTTTTATCCATCTGATTGAGTGATTGTCTTGCGAGCTGGTATGAGTCACAGGTCTTTCTATTTTGATTTTGAAATTAGTTTTGCAGTGAATTTGGACTTTAATATATTGTTCTGAGATT
>JARYHS010013630.1:271925002-272045934 GCA_031002005.1 Vandiemenella viatica
TATTTAGTTATAATTTTTTCCGTATGTTTCTAAAATAATTTTAAATGTGGTAGTAAGGGAACAAACATGTCTTCATAGCACACCGCAAAATTACCTACCTTCAAAAATCTGCAATTATTTGTCAACGCACTCACCTAAAACTATCTTTACATCGCAAATATTGATTTTATCATTAATAGTCAGTTATTTTAAGTGAAAGATGATCGGTATAACGTCTTCCTTTCTTTTGACGCTAGCGTTTCTTCAAAATTAACTTTTTGTTTGAAAATGTTAACTTTTAATGTTCTGTATGGACACGTAATTTCTCTTGAGTGTTTTAAAAAACTAAAATGAAGTGCTTTCAATGTCTGCACAACTCTTTTATTAACGAAATACAATCCATATTTTCGTTTCTATAACGAATATGTTAAAATATGTCACTTTTTTTGTGAGGTGGGTGAGTCTCAATTTTGGATATTAACATGAATGTACCACCTACCGGGTATAGTACTGTCTTGGTAGATGTGTATAATGGGTTGAATAAGTCCCAGGATGAAATGTAGCGATGTGCGATTCAGGTCGTTCGGATTAATATGAGCATGGTAGTACGTGCCTCACGAAAGAACTGCTTGTTTTGGCTTATGTGACGATTTAAGATGTAGAATAGTTTTTATCCTGATTGAATCAGCCAGTGTGGCTAAGTACGCTGAAGCGTCCCACATTGAATGAGGAAGGTACAACGGGACAGGGTATGAGCCCAGATTCCCACTTACCTGCCGATATTACTCTGCTTTTAGGCAACAGTTTTCCGCAGTCATTAAAGCGAATGTCAGGACGTTTCACAAACAAAAATAATCTTACAACACTTTGAATATAGTCACACTTTTGACAGACAGATGTAAAAATTCATTTCCCCCATTAGTACCCAGTACGTTATGGCAGATGGTACAAAATGCTTGGTGCCAGTAAGGGCATGTGGCCGATGAGTTAAGTTCATCAATGCCAACCGACTGAAAATGATGGGAAAAGGTGGTTAAGAAGAGGATGATACTTTTTATCGTGATTTTTACCATGTTTCGTCCATGATACATATGACAAAAACAGCGAAATTTATAATTTTGTTATACCTATTTAATATAGTCTGGTGGCAGCCTTCTCGTGGAGCAAATGTATATCAGGTTTAATAATACATACGATGGGATGGTGTGATATAATTTGAAGTTGAATTAAGGATTTTATATCATGATTATAGAAATACAAATCAAACAATCTGTTGTACACATGCTAAGCAGCTCCACTTAGAATATTTATTTCAGGGAAGGTTTGCGTAGTATAGTGAAGTTTGCCTTTGGATCAACAACAAACGCAAAATTCTCGAATTAATGGCAGTTTCCAAAAATTATTTGCAGAAACTTGTTTTAAAACATCTGTATTTAGAAGTAGAGGAGGACATCCAAGAAACTTTTTTTTTCGAACCAACATAATAGCTAGTATAAAACTAATGTTGAAATAAGTTCTATGTTTATCATAAAACGTCTTCCCAACCACAGTTAATTTGTGTAATGGAGTACAGCGAAGATAAACCAAGAAGTTTAATGCTTGTTGCCTTTGCATTTGTTCGGTCAATACTCGCTTAGTTAAGGAATTGAATTTTCATACCAGCCTTCCACATCTGTCCTCCCACATACACGTAGTAATTAGATTTATAGAAGTGTCACGCTTCATTAGCAAGATATCTATACTCACTGCGGTTACGCCAGTAAATAAACTCGGTGAACATTTTGAGAGCACATTCGATTTCTCAACATAAGGTCTATGATGCATCAACAATTAACACCAGGAGTTAACTTTAAAACTCGGATGCACTTATACTGTTTTCTGTCTGTTCATACATGGAAATTAGTGGAACTACCTTCATAGAACTGATGAGAATGGATGATTGGATCTAAAACAATCGCGTACCAATATCAGTAGTGGAACCTGCTGCTTACCACAGGACTGGAAAAGTGCAATAGTAGTACCGGTACATAAAGGAGGGGTGAGAAATAGAGTTGAGAATTACAGGCCAATCAGTTTGACATCAATGGTAGGCAAATTAATGGAAAGATTGATATGCAACCAATATATATAATGACGCAGAAAGTTTGTATAGTCGTTGATTTTTGATAAGCAATAAGGAATATAGTGGAATGATATGATACAAAGGATTTTATCGTTCTACTAGCTGTACTCGCGACTTCGTCACGCAGTATTTCAGATTTGTGCTGTAAATTCACATATAAACTATTAAAAATTATTGTATTGGTAAATAAAGTCAGAGGAGTCCCAGTCACTCTGGCAGGTACGAAAAAAGAAGTTGTCACGTTCTATAATTCATTTGTATGTCGCTTCTCCACAATGATGATTCTGATAAAAAATTTAACAGAAATCTGAGAACAAATGAGGGTAGAAACAAATTGTTTGCTTATTTTGTTCACAATGAACATGGGCAGAGGTCTTAATCTTATAATGTTTCGGAGAGATACAGCGGAGTTACACCTGACGTCATGGTGTGAGGATCTATCGGGTATGACTTCAAGTCACGCAGGTAATGCTTGAGGGAACTCTGATGGTACGCGGTACGTCACGAACATCCTGAGAATTAATGTGTTGCCTCTCACGTGATAGTATTGTTGGACCATTTTTCTACTAAACAATGCTCGTCCACACGCAATAGGTGTCTTAATGAACTGCCTGTGTGACGTTAAGGTGGCTAGCAAGACCCCGAGGGCTGTCGCAGATAACACATGTGTGGGTAAAGCTAATACGTCAACCCAGGCCCCTTGCCAGTATCCAGGACATCGAGGATCAGTTAAAAAAAGTTGTGGACCAGCTGGCTTCACTAGTTAGTACCCTTCGCAATGGAATCAGTGCAAGTATCCAGGCAAGTGGGGGTGCAAAGTGGGTTCATACTGCCAAATTATTTATAAATTTGACTCAATTTTGTAATCACTTGATACAATTGGTTTTAGTATTTACATTTTAAATATTGATTACATTCAAGTCTGGGGACAAATTTCAAGTTCCTAGCACATAAAAGTTTTGAGATAGTCCCAGTTACAAAATGATCCAAAAGTGAGAAACTTTATTGGCAAGTCGTGTCTTTATAAAAGATTTCGCTGTTTTCGCAGCCGTCATATTAATATAATTTGCTTACGAGATTAGTGCTGCGTTGAAATATCCTCCTCCTTCTTCTTCTTCTTTCCGACGTTTCGACCAGGGCTTAGGTCTTTATCAGGGGCTGTCTACCGAATCTGCTACAGACTGTGATTTGGAGAGTGGCGTGGCTGGTTGTTTACATATTGGTACTGTCAAAGGTTTGACAATATCGATTATCCAAAGATATGCATTTTACGATTTAATATCTGTGGGTCCAGAGTTAATTATTTATCTTACATTTCGAAGCCTGACTAATAGCGTAACCACCATCTTTGTTGAGGTTGCTAGTGTGTTTGAATATTTCAATATCTTCTCTTACTTTTCTCAGGACAATCGATATTGTCAAACATTCAACAGTACAAATACGGAAACAACCATCCACGCCAGTCTCCAAATCACAGTCTGTAGCAGATTCGGTAGACGGCCCCTGATGAAGACCTAAGCCCTGGTCGAAACGTCGGGAAGAAGAAGAAGGAGGAGTGTTTCAACGCAGCACTAAACACGTAAGCAAATTATATTAAGTCGCCTATTTATTTTCCAGTGAAGAAAAAATGTAGTTGTCATCTACGTGACGAGCAGCAGACAGCAAACCCCCACCCTGAGGCCGATTTTTTTATTATTATTTAACCAACTTTATTTATATGCAGCCCCATATACTGCTGCACTTTAACAAAAATTTGAATATGGGCCAATGAAATATAATAATGCTGCGAATAGAAAGTATTTAGCTTATTATCAGGGGCCTGTGACAAAATGACAGACACTGGAGTGTCAGAAACAGAGCTGCCTTTCCCGTTGTGTCCGAAATCTCAGGAAATATCCTCTCAATTAATTTAAGCACTCCAGAGTCGCAAAAAAATTACAAAAGCCATTTTTACAAATTGAGTCTTTCAAGAATGGTAATATGTGATTGTTGTCTGAATTTTTCTTTTCAGTGTCCTAAGCCGGCACTGTTCCCCGTATCAGTGTGTCCGATTTTGTATAAACTCTTTTTCTTGTGTTAAAACTGTTTTTGCCGTGGAAACTGCTCCGTAGTGCGCGTCAAAGCCTTTCCCCTTTACTGAATCGGCGCATATAGACGACCGTTCGGTGTGTGCAGCGTAATCGACTCCGGGCCGAAAGCGCCCCCGGGAGAGGCAGACGGCAATATCGGAGCCGGCGGCGACCGGCGCGGCGCTGGCGGGTATTGCCGCCGTAATGTGCGCCCACCAGCCTACCCGCCCACCAGCCAACAAGCCTCATATTTGTCGCGGTGTCCCGCAGCGGCGGGGGGTCGCAGCATCACCAATAAAGTCGCCAGGCCGATGCCTGCAGAAACTCTCTGTTTCTGACCACACGCAGAGTTGTAGATATTTATCTACTGTTACACATATATGCGCTTCCAGAATCTCTCCGAAAAGACGATAATGTGTCAGCAGAAACAACGTTCGGAACAAATAACCTATGTAATGAAAATTTTCAGCATTGTTACTACCTTAATTTGCAGTTAAATCACCACGAGTGTACCGCTGGATTGTGTTTAAAATTGGCAGTTGGGTCCACAGCTTTGATCAGGTGTAGCAAGCGCAAAGCTAGAAATGTCCACGTTATCTGAACGTGCCATGGAAAAATTCTACAGAATAATCTTCAGCAGACCGAAGTTTTCGTTTGGACCTCGTATTTCTGGGATTCGTTAATTAGAGAATCATTGGAATAGCAGACAGAGATGGTTGTCTCGTTTTGATTGCAGCATGGAAGCCCATCATTCACGATCTGCAACAGCAGCGCGTAAGACATGGGCTCTGGAACGGCTGAGCAACCGTAGCCAGTAACAGCCCCGTTGGGAATTGAATGGTGAAGTGTAATTTCGGTGGACATGTACGCCCAAGTTGGTTCTAACTGGTCATGTCTTTACTGGTGGCATGTCCTCTCTTTGGTTAATTATGTAACGGATCCACGTTCGGCTTGGTGAGCAACGTGTTTAGCTGAGTTAGCAATCCAACGATTACAGGTGAGTTAAGGCCCAGATGAACTTCTGCGCGACGGTTTCAGCAATTCAGGTAGCAGTCGCCACTGGTTGCTGACCATCTTCACAGGTAGGGTGGCGGAGCTTCGACGGGGATTTGGTGTTGCTGCTTTTTGCTGACGGGACGTGTCTTGATACTGAGCTGATCAAGCTAGACGGACGAGATCCGAGATGCATTATCCGTTACGGGCCTCGTATGAGAGTGAGACGACGAGGTGTCCAAATGGATAGTAGCTTACGCAGAAGGCCTCATATGCTTCCGCTAACCGTAGTTATGTGAGCCAATGGACTCCAAATATACAAGGCACTGGTGCGTCCTATAATGGAGTGCATCTGACTTGTCTGGGCGTACACAGCCAACAACCACATAAAGCGTCTCCAGTCATTAGAAAACCGTTCCCTCAAGAGAACTCTGCACTTACCAATGCGATTCCCAACGGACGTTCTACATGAAATCGCAGAAACTCCAAGAGAGCGATAATGATCATATACGCTCTCTTGCGCAATACAAAAAGACGACAGTCCCCATAGACGACCTCTGCAGCTATTAAAACAAGAAAATGATATTTCAGAAAATCAGTGAGTGAGTGAGTGAATGAGCGCATGGGTGAGTAAGTATTTACATACTAGAGTAAATCCTGCTACCCGGGCAGCATGTGAGGCAACGGAAATATATATTTTAAGGTCAAAGAGTATGACAGGTTTACCTGATCTGATCAAACACGAACTTGAAACGTGTTTTACCTTTAGAGTGAATAAAATCTCTGAGCCTGAAGAACTCAGAAATATTAAGAGACGTATTAAACACGGACAGGGACGATCGCACTACCATTTAATTGTATCAAAGGCCGTTGATTCAAACTTTATGAAATACAAACCTGAAATTTATTTGTATATAATATTTCACTCTGCAAAATTTGAAGAATTCCTGTTTGTTTTGAAACCATCACGTTATTTTTTTTATTGAATCTGGTGAAACATTCATGATATAATTTGGTCATAGTTTCTGTAACGGCAGAAGAATTTATGCAGGTTCAAGATTATTAAACAGCTGAACAATTTTGAAAAAATGAGTTGTTAGAATACTCGATTTGGCCTGATATCCACTTTAAATAACCTCATAACTCACGTACAGCGAACATTAACAAAGAACATTAACTGAAGTGGTCAGTAAAATATGTAAAAAGCAAATAAAGCGTAATAAATTAACTTTGACCAAGCAGCAACATTAGGGAAAGTTTCAATTAAACTGAAGTTTAACCTAGGTCGAAATGAGAGTTGGCATTCGTGGTTATAGCAGAGACCATGAGAAATTTAAGTTTATTAAATGTTACTTTAGTTAGCGACATGTTACTGAAAAGTACTCATAGTTCCACGTTTTTACTGAAGAAATGATTTTCCACTTTTTTTTAAGAATAAAATGCTAAGAAAACCAAACTTTATGACTCTAATATGACAATTAATTTCATAGCAGTTGTGTAAGTATTTAACTGTGCATATAATCTGTAATTTCAAATATCTCTGGTCGATTTTGTGGCAAGAATACGTTGTTGAACTGCAATTATTGATAAACAAAAAGCTGTTTGTTGTGTAAGTTCCGCGTTTTTTTTTATGGAATAAGAAGAGGAAGAAAATATTTTATTTACGTGGTGTAAAAATCAAGTGAAGAAATGTGTTTCACATCGCCTATACATAATTATATCCTTGATAATTTAAGTCTACATAGAAAGGTAACTTAAAGTTCACTTAATAGCTAACACGTGTATAAACTTTGGTCATAAAATTTAGCCTAGGCCGAAATGACAATTGGCATTCTCTGCTTAATTTAAGTTATAGAAAAGTAGTTTCACGTTTCTTCAACCGTAAAGTATTTCCATACATATGTTTTTTTAGAACTGAAATGTTATGAAAAGCACCCTCAATGTATGTATTCTGGCAATTAATTTCATAGCAAACTGTGCACCTAACCTCTAATTACAAATAACTGTGGTCACTGATAATCTGTGAGTGACGGCTGGCACGTGACGTCACCGTTCTCTAGGTAATGGCTATGGAGGTGAACGCGCAGTTTCCAGACAACACATTTTATATAAAGAGGATGAGTGTAAAAAAGGCTCATTAGTAAAGGCAAACGCAAAAATGAAACAACGCGTACCTTGAAATCATAAGTTAAAGAAGGCAATGCCAAAACGGCAAGAACTTCTACGAAGGATTCCGTAGCCTAAGGGATGAGGGAGAAAGATGGAGACTTGGGTAACTAATCAAATTCGCTGACATGTTATCGAGGTAACCACTTAGACCTACCGTATCACCTGATGAAGGTAAATGTCGAAATAGCAGAACTTACATGGTAGAAAATCCGAGGAGAATTTTTAGAAGCTACATGCCCGGAAACATTGAATTCTCACATCTCGTTCTGATCCTCGAAATGTTTAACCTGACTAATTTTAACGCACAAGCCTTACAACATTTGTTTTTAAACTTATTATTTTTTGCTGAAAATTTCTTGTGTCTTAACTATAATTTAGGCACTCTAACTACAAAGTATACATATATTTATCTGTGACCATTTTAGAAAGCCCTTAGCTGTCGCCTCAATGTCCTAATATAAACTTCTAAATCGGTTTAATCACAGTTGTGCAAGTACCATGTGGTAAAAATCTATGTTTATCTTCTCATTCAAGCGGTAAGTGATATTTCGGTCTCAAAATAACGTTTGTTATGAATGTTCACCCTCTCTGCGTCACATCTTTCCAGATTTGGGGTAAGACTGTTGTCATTGTCATGCTTCTACCAAGGTAACACAACAAACTACAATTTCAGCTATTACTCATTCCTGGGTAAAAAAATTCTTGTACCATTACATTCTGCTTACAAGGTATGACATTTTAATTATTTATCAAACGAATACAGTCGTTAAATACTTACAATTGTTCCACTTGGTAAACATTTTTTTATTGCTTATTTTACAAAGTATACTGCTTTTGTTACATGAAGTAGACTCTTAGTTTCTCTGATTTGTTAAAATTTCCTTTAACCATTTCTATAGTTAATAGATATAAATAAATATTTTAAGAGATGTAATAATTATTAAATAGTCTACTAATTAATACGTAAACAATACTAAATCACACACTTAAAACATTGGATGACTGTTTATCTTCAAACCATCAAATAATGAACTGCCTTTATAAGATTTCACATCGCTAAACAGTTTTTCAATTTTTCTGCAGCGCTACTGAGCTATGCTGACACTAAAGCCGCCACCTCTCTCTGCTGATGCTACGAGGGGAATGATGACCGTTTGGTAAGGATCCATTAAAATTTCGTTATAAACTATTTACTAAACATGTTTTACTTAACATGTCCTGGATTCGATTTGTCACTTCTATTCTCTCTGTCTCTCTTTGATTGTAGCTTTATGTCTTGCCTATATAGAGGTCATTTAAAAGCGAGAAATGAGTGGGGACAAGGAACGGAATCCACTATAAGGAAACATCCCGGCATTCCCCTGTAGTGGTTTGGGGAAACCATGGAAAACACAAATCTGGGTACTCTGACGGGGTATCGAACTCGCGTCCTGCCAAATGTGAGGCCAGATCGTTGCCAATCACCCAACACGTGCAATATTAACACATCTTTCGGAACAATGGCTGAACTCAACACTATTAACGACTGTTACCACAAGACAGATCCGACTCATTGGAGTACAAAACGCATAAACGTCTCTACATGACTTGTGACACCATCATCTTTTATATCACTGGAATAATCAGAATTGATAATCACTGATGTCGACGATTCTTATATATATTGTAGGGTAATTATCTCCTTAGTTACATATTTAAGGGATTTTATGAGATGAGATTTGGTTTCCGTGATATATGATCATATAGATTTTGTAGCAGTGTTGGGTTTGAGTCTTGCCGTAGGATATTTTTTTTTCTCTCAATCTGTTTGCTGTTTCTAAGTTTTCCCCAGTTAACTATAGGGATTGTATGTAGCAGGTATAGATTTTTCCGTGGAAAATGTTTTAGACAGAAAATTGGACTAGAAGACATAGCAGTTAAAAACAAGTGGAAGTGTATGAATAGACGAAATTGAAGAAAAACTTTGGCTCAATCAAGGAACTTGACACATTTCAAATAGAACTGATATTATTTTATCTATTTGTTTTTACAAATCAGCTAAAAGCGTTTAGAAATAATTTAATGATAGGAAATATTGTAATAATATTGACTTATAATTTTAGAAGTAATAGCAGAAAAAGAAACGATAGCTGCAAAAAATGGGAGGGGGGGGCATCGCTTCCATATTTCCCGATATTAATCTAGCTGAATGCTGGGATAGTTTCCTCAAAAGACCACGGCATAGCTACTTCTCGTTCCTTACCTCCAACCATCTTCCGGGTCTAATGACCTAGATATAGATGAGCCATAAAGGAATATATAAATCCTGACAAATAAGAAAATTGGTTGTTTTTCAAAAATTGATTCTTATTAAAAACAGTTGTATTCGAAGTTATGAGCAGGCACTTAAAATAACAAATATTTAACAATAATTTATCTCATTAAAGATTCTTATGACCTCATCGTTACTCTTAATATTTCACGAGTCCCGCGTTCTCTCGCTTTTGCTCTGACACGTCGCCCAGATGCTGGGCGAGTCCCGCCTCGAAAGTCTCTTCCATTAGGCGGCACAATAAGCCTTGTGCCAATAGTGGCGCCAGTAAACGTAATTTTCTCTCGCTTTTCCTGCTGGAACTAAACTGAATGAGACAGTCACGAGAGTGGATCAACAAATCAAATGTGAAGGAGGGTAAAGATTGGGTGCACAGATAAACATTTACTTGCGATGTTATCAGACCACGTGTAAAATACAAGTTTTGAATCTCTTCATATACCGATGCATCACGTTGTTCAGTCAGTGGAGCAACTGACTAACTGAGTGAACTGGATTTTAAATTTATTGGAAGATGAGGTTTTTCCCTGAAGCTGACTATTCCCGACGCCCATTCTGCGACCTAACACATGGATACCGCAAGATAGAGAAAGAAAACACATACGTGTGCCTCAGCCGCCTAACTGTGATCCACTTTCTCATAGAATAAATGGGTTCTTAAAAACAATTACTAATTTTACAGCTGTTAAATATAAACAAATACCAGAAAGAAGGAAAATAAAAGTATTTGAAATGTGGTGCTATAAAAAAAACTAAAAATTGAGATTAACAATGTACGAAATGAACGTGTTTTGGAAATGATGAGTAAGAAAAATATTTTGTGGAATAGCTTTACAGAAAGAAGAGACAGGATGGTTGGTCATGTTTTGAGAAATGCGGGTTTGTCAGTCCAAGGAAAAAATATTAGAACAAATAAAGCAGAAAACTGAAGAAGTATGTTGTAAGCGGTACGTTGAGATAAGGAGGTTGGCGCATTGTAGGAAGAGATGGAGGACTGAGTCAAACCAGTCCAGAAAATGATGACAGCAAAAAAAAAAAAACAAACATAAAACAAACTACATTCTAAAAGTTTTCCGTTTCTGGAATCAAATACAAGACGTGGCGTTTTTTATTTCTCTGGATAATACATTCTTGTGTAGTTTGGTGCACATAATTCCATTTAGAAACGTAAGTTTGTAAGTTCTTACAAAATTCTCGCTCTGCAGTTTACATTACTTCTGCTCTAGGCGCTCTAATGCCATTATCAAGCGCTTTTATGCTTCAATTGTTTTCCTTCTTACAAACTGTATATGATTTGTTTCGGTTTCTTAGTGTTTACAATAGGATAAAAAAGCAACAGATTTTACATTAGTTTTACATTACCAGTATTTAAGCACTAAGCAAACAGTTTTCAAAAAGAAGAATTATGAATCTGTTAATCGATGCATATTGATAACTGCGTATTCAGCATTAAGTTTACCCCACAGAGATTAATGTAGACTCGTATTATTAACTGATGTGATCAGCTGATGAGGTCGTGCGAAGACAAAGTGTACTGGTACGGAAATATTCAGAAATGTCAGACGCACCCGCCGTAGTGATTTATAGACCACACTGCCTGCGGAATTTCTGAGTGCATCATAATGAACGTACGCGGGGCAGTCCACAGATTTCGCCATTAATTCATGGATAGTCTATGTATAATCCGGCCGTTTGTCACGGAGATGTCCTTTGTCACAACATTTTATTCTTCCCCACTTCCAAGACAACAGGTTTTTTTTTAATGTTTGTTGGTATCTTACACTTCCTTAGGAAATGGAAGTATTAATCTATTCTCGTATCCAACATAACGGAAATTTCAAACATTTTAACCAAAATTCCCGTTCTCTAGAAAAAAATACGTTACTCCCTACAGAGAAAAGTAATTTTTTATCCTTTCATAAAACTAAATGGCTTCATTGCAACATGCTTTAATATACATGTAACAATATTTTCCCCACCTAATGGCTCAAAAAAATTATGCATTCTTACTCGGCGGTAGATGTGTTATCTGTTTTGGAAATACACGCAAAGAACTTTAACCGAAAATTAACTCATCTGTTAAACATGAATTAATTGACACCATTGGCATTTTGGTCTTCTAGCTAGCAAATTCCAATGAATTATGTTTTGATATAAATCCTGAATCTTGTTTTTTATCGATTATTTACTAAACAAAAGTGAACTAAATAACGAAACCTATAACATCCATGACTATTTCCAACAAGCTGTTATTAGACATGTAACTCTCTTCCATCATATGACTCTCACGAAAAAGGTAGTGTGTACAGTATTACTGATCGTTCACTAAACGCGAAATATGCTTAAGTGTGAAATGTTTAGAAAAATGTAGTGGAAACTGTATTAATAAATTGTGATTGAATACTTATCTTCAAATGAAGATGTAAGCAGCTGAAACACTGCCTCCGAGAAAATTTAAGAATAATTGATAAAATATCAATTTTACTAACTACTTTTGTTTTATGTAGCCGAAATACTCTCAGATTATGAACAATTAAAATTTCTTTGAACAATCAGCAGGAAAAAAATCGCAATAAAAAGAATTCTCTATGTGGCCTGTGTGATAAATCGTTCATGAAGCTCTCATTACATGACGTAAACTGAATCAAATTCTTGTTTATTCCTTTTAAGCCAGTGTAAGAAAACACAGAAATCCTGGAAAATACAAGTTTGAAAGCTTCGAGGAACATTAGAATATTAGGTTCAAATGTTCTTTCACGGCGAATGACGATAGATTTAGTATTTTTCTACGAAGGACTCAGTTCACGTAGGAAGCCTTGGCTTTTTGCAAATTTTTACACAAGATTAGCCTGAATCATGTATCAGAGGGATGGTCCATAACAATCGATCAACCGGTGATTGTTGTAATACCTGACAAGGAGACAGTATCTTAAATAGTCAAATGATTTTACTTAATTTTAAATTGTTTCTTTTAAATTATTTTGTTTTATTTTTATATACTGCTAACTTTGAGAACTTTTGTAGCATTTAATGATGTGTTAAGAAATGTGATAAATATTTTGATGGTAATGATAGTGCTTCTTACTTTTAACAATATTGGTTTATGGACACTAGTTTCAACTGAATGTGGTATTTCGGTGTTAACTACCGCCGGCGTAAATAATTGACCAATAACTCGGAGGAGCTGTGCACAGATAACATTTCCCGCAGGGACATAGAGTGCTGCGCGGGAAGCCTATCTGGTCTCACAAAGGGAGCTGTTAAAGGGGAACGGCCGATGAGAAACGCCGCAACCAAACGAGAATTCGTTTACGACTACACTGAACGCGGAACAACAGAAGCACCACCTTGTGGCACATGAAAGGAGATTGAATTCGGATGAATTTTTGCGCCGAAGCACCACATTCTCAGGTCATAAATGAAGAATCTACAAAACCCTTCTTCAAAATTTTTTATGTCAACATCCAATGATAATAAATTTTAACTTAAAATAACTAAAAAAAATATGTAACGATAGGTTTCTCACTATTTTTTATGTCAGTTACAAGGTAGAACTTATCTCTCAACACAAAGATGTTATTAACAATCATTCCCTTCCAAGATACCCGATAATGCAAGATAAATTGTAATATTTTAAGTTTAATGTGTGAGTTATCTTTTTCTCCATATAGCCGATTTCATTTAGAGATAGGGGAGACCGGGGCAAGTTGACGATGTTAACGATTAAACATTTTTAATAAATTCATTTTTTTTGAAGAAAATCTTTTTTCATTGCAAATATTATTAGTCTGGTCTTTTATTGAAATGTTCGTAATTATATATAATTTTATTTTCATATTATCAAAGTTTATTTATTAATTTTAGAAAGTAATGCAAAACTGTCATCTTGCCCCAGTACTGGGGCAAGATGACTTTAACCAAGGGGCAAGATGACACTTAATGAAACTGTAATACATTTTTATTGTTATGCATTAATATGTATACAGTGATGTGCAAACATTAACAGAAGTCACATACAAATTTCCCTCCTTCACAGTGTGAACATTCTTTGTGCCACCATGCAACACTGTATCCAGTCATCTGATGGAGGGTCTTCATAGATCTCATCACATCCAGGACACTGAACTAAACTTTCTTCGGAAGCATTTCTTGATGTTGTCGCAACTCGGGGTTTTTTCTTTAATTTAGAAGAGGTAAACGTCAGTTTCTTAGTAAAACTTTGATTTCTTGCATCCCGAGCCTGTGCGTATGAAACAAACATTCAATTCTTACGTCATCTCTTTTCTTCAAATGGTGAGGTAGTGTTGCTTCAGGGATATTGTAAACGTTCGATGCACGCAAACAGGACTTTCTTACTGCTTTGACATCAATATTTGCAGCAGCCAAAGCATTTCGGTCCCACTCGCCTCTGGAGGACTTCTTTTTATAAGTTCTCACCATAACTGGATCATAATGTGTCATGAATAAGTAAAGTAGCGCCCTTCCAAATTTTAACAGAAACTATGTGAGTCATGCAACTCAAGACTCTTACACGAAACACAAAAAAAGGCACTCAAAGACTGAAACAGACACAACGAAAGTCATCTGGGGCCAGATGACGAGGTCGTCAACGTTACCCCAGCCAACTTGCCCCGAACGACAATGTTCGAAACTTTCCATTATTGCGGCAGTTTAAAAAAGAATGAGATACAAATACACAGCCTTTATGAAAGCACATTGTTTAAGCTACTCATGAATGACAAAGTATAAAACAATCTCTCACCTGTTAGTCTGCGCAGTCTTAATTCAGAGATGTAGAAAATTACATCACATCACAGAGAATTCTCGATCAGCGAATAGCGAAAAACAGTACATCACGAGCGACGCCAGTGCTCCATATTTTAGTTCCTAGTCGTATAGAGAACTAGTAGTATGAATACAGTGATGCTACATAGAAGCGCGAATTTAAATTAAATCATTCTTCATCTTGCCCCGCTCGTCAACTTGCCCCGGTCTCCCCTACTGATTAAATTTTGTTGATTTATTAATAATTTCTCTATATCCGATATAGCTAAAACATTTCAAAAGTAAAATTAAGCTTGGTTTCAATAATTATTGGAAGATCAACAAAAATTTCAGGAAACGAAGTAAATTAATTTACAACAAAATATAAAATTTACAATTATCATATTTTTTCCGAAGGTATATATGCGAACCAAAACGGTTGTACGTAGTTCTACTGTTGGATACAGAGTATTTCTTTCTCAAGAATTCAGCTGTTTTCAACCGAAATAAACTTGATTTGTAACGAATAATTTCTAATGGCACTACAAGAAAGCTACTTCTTTGTAAATGCATTTTTATTCAGATTTGCTTTTTAATGAGACAAAATCCTGGAGGTACCGTTGTGTTATTGTTTTCAGCAGGTGATAGTTTCTGAAGAGTCTTAATATGCTCCGCTCAGCGCTCTGCCATTCTTATTTTATCTTAAGACGCCATTGGAATGGCATCGTTAGCTCATTATCTAGTCATTATTTCCTTACTAGTAACTTCGTTAGTAAAATCTCTCTTCCATTGGACAGAATAAATGTTTAAGTAAAGTGTTCTGATTTTTATTCTAAAAAGTATCCTAAATAGGTGAAGAGTCATTCCTGCCGTATTGTTTGAATGATTCAAATTCTTAAGAGCGAATTTTAACTCGTACTATAAAAAATCATTATATGGTTGAGGAATGTTTATTGGATTGATATAAGCAATGATGTTTCAATGGTAACTCCGGCAGTTGCTGACAGCTGTTGAAGAAACAAGGAAACGTAACCATCTGTCAAATTTCTCTTTGAATAGTCTTTGAGTATGAATATGTCTTATGTCATTAATTTCACAATGTAAAAGAATGCTTTTTCGAGTATTTCGGACTGAAAGGGAGTGTAGGTCAAGATTTGGTCCGAAACCTTCGCAGTTTGAAAGAAAACATTGGTTAGCGTTCAAATTTAGAATAGTTTTACAACACTAAATATTTTTTCCCAGTTTTAAGATTTTTCCCAATTTTCGGTTCGTTCTTAGTGATAACGTTCTTTTTGTTCGGTTAGTGCAGATGTATTACTGCGATAACCTGAAAACTGTCACGCTCTTGTTACTCCAAAATATGTATCGTGAAGAGAAAGGTAATGGATGACACAATCGGATGTGAGAAAATAATTATGTTATTCTGTATGAAGTCAAGAAATTTTGCCTAGTATTTGAAAAATTACCAAAAAATTGCAGGAGAAGGTAGTTAAACCATTTGCAGTTATACTGATTTTTCTTATTAAAAATATTTACCTGTGGTCAGAATGTTAAGAAAATCTTTCTGATTTATTATCCTTACATTTTTTGTAATTATTGCATCACTAATCAGTATGTGTAGTTTAGTAAACTCAATTAGAATACTTCCATTTATTATTAAGGTTTTGTTTAGACTTGTAAGACGGCGTACCACAGAAATTCTTCGTGGTTAAGTAAAATCTCTTTTACTATCCTGTTTCTACATTCCGAACATTAGATAAACATTTGAAATATTTCGATTAAAATACATTTAGAAAGCGGTCTGCTAGCTCAGTGATTACAGTTTTTGACTTGGAGGTTTCCGTTGTTCCGATTCCAAGTTAAATTGTAGGTCCTCTTTTCCCGGTAAGATTACCGCGTTAGATTAGGTAGGGTGGAAAGAAACTGGCCTGTAATACCTCTGATACCAGGCACCGTATGCCTTCTTCGGGATGGTGACACATTTAGATAAAGTTCATTCCGCTTACCATTAGTTACTAATTAACTCATTGACAGTTTGCTGTCATTAACTAGAGAGTAGACTTCTAACGGATGAATGAAAGGTAAATTCAGTCCCCAGAAAAACACCATTTATTTGGGTCGTGTAGATGAGCTACACGGATTACTATAGTAATTTTAGTTATTTCGAATAAGTTTCACTAAATATCGGTGCACGGTTTTACAATCAGTTATTATAGAGGATGTTTCTCTACAATGAGAAAATTGAAAATTTGTTGCTCTTTACAAGTAAGCAGTAACTAACCGACAGTAAACCGAAAAAAAAAAAACTGAAGCAGTGCGTAAATTAACTTTCACACTGTAGTTGCAGAATCAGTGAAAGAAGTAGAACAATAGTATTCCCAAAGTTATTCACCGTAAAAGAACATTTACAGTTCTAATATATGCAAATTTCAGTAAGTTTAAATATTTTTTTACGGTTTTCAAACTGTGGCCTTCAAACATCATCGAAGTAATAGCTTATTCGGAGAGCTTGTGTTATCAATTACGATCTGAAAAACATTTTTTTTTCATAGTTAGCATTATGCTTTTCATAAGGATACAGTCGTGGCAACAAACAGCAATAAAGGTTAAAATTTAACTTTTCATTACAAGCTAGCATACTTATGATTCTTTGAAAATAAAGCCTCATTTCAAGAATTTTGTTATTAATGATCTCTGGCAATGGTATCAAACACGTCTATTTATGAAACTTTCAATTTTCCTCTGAACTTTTAAATGAATAATCCATCCATCAGCTGCTTATGGCTTCAATTTCGAGCTTGGCAAATTAAAGCAAAATGTGCTATCTGATTGTATCTGGAGATCTTAATTACTTTAGTCTTGTTTTATACATAGTTTACATTTAATTTCGTAATTTTATCACACCAACCATCCAGTGATATTCTAGGGTTTATGATTTCTTGTAATCAATAAGTACTATACGAAATGGGCAGAAATAAAAACTTCTGAATTCCTGACAGCACTGGGAAGCTAGTTGTTTGCCTCCATGAAAACAAAGTCTCCCTTGAAGTTCTACCATGAAATAAAATTAAATGGCTACTTGGGAGAGAACTAGTAAATAGTCGATTTCATCTTGGTTAAAAAATATTTGTTTCAATTCTTTAAAAAGTATAAATTCAAAAAATTTCTCGAAAAGTTTGTTAATGGTAAATAAAAAAACCACATCCCGTATTACCTAGTTAATAGAGATCGGCTGGAATGTATTTGTCGAAGTCATAAGTAGATGTTTCAGCAAAGTTTTAGAAGTAGCTTACATCTGGCGTACTGGATGTTTCGCTTGTGCAGTGGACAAGGCAAAAGATATTTTGAAGAACAACTGGAATCCAAACTACAAGCGAGAAAAAATTAAAAAATATGAACATTCGAATAAATAACAAATTAAATGTTTAAAAAACTATGTTTTTGTTTTACGTTTTTGATTCGTCATTTTACTCTAATTCCTGTACTATTGAACGAATCTCATACTTCTAGACCTGTTTCAAAGTCACTACAATATTATATTAAGTTTGATACATGTTTTTGGAGGGTAAAAAGTTTTTGAGAATAAAATATTCATTCAATCTGTTATTCATTCTTTTCCCTTAAACAGAAGTTATTATTTCGTTAATTCAGTATTAAGAATCTCGTTCAACAACAGGGTATTTGGAAGTTCGTAGCACCCAGTTGTGTTACAGACCATGTTTGGTGCATTTACGTAACCAGGCTTTTTTTATTCTTGCTTAGTGACACCTGCATTTAGCGTCATGATGTTTCTAGAGCCTAAGCTGTTTAACGATCCAATTATAGTGATGAGGTTTTTGGTTTTGATTTGGACGATTCAAATACAATTTCTAGTTAGGGTGAAGCTTTAGATCAAAGTAGAATATGGTGTTAAACGATTCCTGCCTATACTGGGAAGACTTATACTGATTCTGAATCAACATCTGTGTCAACTGGTCACTTTCTTCCATGATATTCGCAGAGTAACACAGGGATTATTAACATTATTATTTTCATTAAACTTTGCAATGTATTTCATGATTAAATAAAACAATGGCTAAAATGAATTCTCAGTTTGTTAGGAACTTTTATTACTTATCTGCAGGAACCATTTCGTATATGACCCTCCTGTGATCACTTAGAAATCTTGTTTTGTTAATAGTCTATTACTAAAAATATACTACTGATAGCGGTCAGTGGCGCATAATCCAGTCACTTGTGAGTCAGGAGTTATATATACAATTTTAATATATGTGTTAGAAATGGTATTTAGGCAATTAGAGCACACCTTCGGCTAGCGGTGTTTGTGTTCTTCAATGTATTTAAGCTTTTAAATTGCCTGTGCACGTCCCGAACCAGCTATGTATATCAAAAATGGTTCACAAAATTTAAGTGAATCTAGTCATGCGCCAGGCCAAACTCAAAGCGGCGATAGGAGACAAAAATTCTGAATACATTATGAATTCATAAAAAGATTTTGTTGCAGAAACATTTTTAAAAGAAATTGTAAGTAACTTTTAAATGATTCTCATATTTGTTGGTTAAGTGAAAAAGTATCTCAGATCGTACACATAATCAAAACATAAAAAATTATGTTTTGAAAGTGAATTTCGCAATATATTTACTATTAGATACACATAATTCTGTATAAGATGATGCAGATGACAAAGATTCACAAAGAATTAATTACCAAAACATCAAATTATTATAAATGATAATTTACTTACTTTTAGAAAATATTAATATTTCTTCCAAAAATTAAGAGGGGACAAGTTACTGTAAAGTTTTAAAACATAACTGCGATCAGTAGTTTCATCTATTTAAATTATTATTTTTTTTTTTACTATAAGTTCACACAAATCTTTGGACAAAAATAAAAACAAAACGTTTTGAGATATTGCGAGTTGCTAGCTTATATTTACATTGATTTTTTTTTCTTCAGCCCCCTCCTACTTAAGTTTCCAATAATTATTTTCAGCTACATGACTTTTGAATTTTTTTTTTATAACCATGTGAGTGTTAATAAGAACTGAAATAGTAAAAAATTATGAGGTTGTGACGGATGGGCGGACATACAGATGGGAACATAAGTAAATCCTGTCTGTCAGGAAGTAGGTAAGGATACAAAAATATTTTCGTTTCAATTGAATGAAATAAAATGAATTAGTTTTTATGTAAATATGGAAGTGAAAACAGGAGGCTACAGAGTAATGTATTGGGACCATTGCTATTCATTGTTCAAATGAATCATTGTTTGTGTTTGTGTTTTTCTTCTATCGAGTCTACGAATAACGATAAAAAAACCGACAGTATTTTGGTTCATAGAATACAAATAAAGAAGAAACAGTGGCTCTGGTGTAGTAGTAGTAGGTAGAATCTGAAACTCGGACAAGGCAGTAGCAGTTGAAAACGTTTTCAGAATTACGTAAATATCTAAGAGAGAGTAATTACGTAATATCTCCAAGAGAGAGGAATTAAAACAGCTTTCATTGGGGAGTCACAACACGAGAGAGTAATTTGTATTTCGGAGAAACCTGTCTACCAGATAGGAATTTTGATGTCGGGAGTATTTCTCAGCGAATCGCTATTTACAGAGCTTATTCTGCCGAAGCCACTATCTCTTTTTTCTGTTCTTGGTACCGAGCTATAATCGGCCACATCGTAACAACAGGGATCGCTTGCTCCATGTCTGCAGCAATGATGCATACTCGTTGTAAGGAACACCGCCCTAGTTATTAACGGCTTAACGATTTGGAACAATGGAGTTCTCCGGACATATACCACCAGCTAACTAACTTACTTCTTAGGTATTATTTTTTATTGTGATGAATCTGTGAGAATGGTCTAGTTCCCCTAATATTAATGAGAGAAGCCCTCATGTTAATGGTGTAACAGGGTGATACATCTTTCGATCATTCACTTAGTGAATAGTAGGTCACAATCTATAGCCCACGAATGCTTATCCCCATAACGAGCACAGTACATTGCGTTTTTAATACAAGTACAGTATTCATGGACAGTTACATAGAACTCGAAAAAAAGTTCCACCGCAACATTATTGTTCATTAATATAAGATGAACACGACCACAAGCTGGCACTCGATTTCAGACATAAGGAAGGGGGGAAAAAATTTTTTTGTTAGTAAGGGAGCGTCCATAAATTACGTGGCTACATTTTGGCCTCACTTGAACACACTCCGCGCCCCCCCCTCCCCCTTCACACCGGCAAGTATCCTGGCATTTGCCTCGATGCCCCTCCCCCTTTTTCCTTGTCGCACGTACCATTTTTACCTATTAATTCCAGACGACTGTTTCACTGTTCTCTATTGACAGACTGACGTTAAAATTATTGCGTATGATGAAAACAACTGATACATGATGTACTTTTCTTAATTATAAAAATGCTGAGTGAAATGTTAACACTAGACTCTCCTGCAAATTACCAATTATTGGGAAAAACCTCTTTCTCAGGTATAGTCGGAAATCCTTTTCTTCTTGACGTGTTACTGGAAACGTTCCCTTTTTGTCAAATATCATTGTTATTTAATTGATAAAATATAACAAATTATACCAGCCACATATAAAAACTAAGAAGAGCTGCATTTTTTTGTTTCCTTTTACCGTAGTTCTCCTTTCTTTCTATATTACCAAGGAATGATTCTTCGATCTTTTTAAAAGTAAAACTCATTGGATAATGAAAACTCGTTGGAAAAACATTTTGATAAGCCTAGTAAAGTTTATTGTTCAGCTCCAATTCATACCACAGTTTTGAACATGAAATACACTTCAACGAGCACTTTAGTTAAAATTGCTCTGAAATTCACTTGACAGAACAAAATTAAAATTATTTTAACAATGAAACGCTTTATTTCAAACCATCAAAACAATAAGGACTATCTCTGCCTTGGAAAATCCCGTGTGATATCTGTACGCGAATTTGAGTCTATGGTGTATCTAATGTATTTCGAATCGTAATGCAACGTCGCGTGTCGGTTAGTTCAAATGCGTCGGCCGCGTGCAACCCAACATTATGACTTGCACGTATGCCCAACATTGTCAGTATATAGTATATCTAAATTACAATCGGAGATAAGTCTTTGGTAGAAATAATTACATGCCGTCGTTTGTTCTGTCCTTTATTATTTTAAGTGTGACAAATAATATGAATGAAAAGCTACGTGGCCTGGCTAGAAATACCCTCCACCACCCCACGTAGCCCAGAGTAGCCTTTAACTTAATTCCTTCCATTCCCACCAAAGCAGGTAAGGAATGCAGCAATTGGGATAAATTACCAATAACGAATAGTTTACCAAAAACACTGAAAGAATTTAAGATTAAAATTTGAAAATGGAAGAATAGAACAGTGGGGAAATTACACTGAAAGAATTTAACATAAAAAATAATATTAAGAAGGAAGGAATAAATAGATGTGTTCAGAAATCGCGCTCGATAGAAATTAAATTATTAATGACTAATTTTTGGAGCATGTATTGAGTCATGACAATAAATGATGTAAACCTGTTTATATCACGTAGCTGACACTATTAAAAATTAAATTTACCACACAAATTTTCCATTGTAACTGATTTGGAAATAATCTACTTAGATATAACCTTACAACTAAAAGCATGTTGCGTGACTGAGAGTAGTGGAGATTTCTAACATTCACTGTAACAGGGTAATAAGAAGTGATAAGCAGATATTTACAATTCATATTAGGTTGATTTCTGGCAAGGTCAGAGACGCATCTGCGTGTTTGGTGAGGTGGTATACTACATTTACCTTAAGGCAATTGAGATCAGAGAATTCCATTTCCAAGAGCGATTAAAATATACATCACAACAGGCTACCAGAGAAAGCGTAATTGATATCACAGAATCCAATCATTGGTTGGAAATTAAGATACATTCGTATGGGTTTGAAACATTTGGTATGTAGTAGAAGGTATCTACTAAATTTTCAAACATAGTTACCACTGAACAGAAAAAACATTTCTAGCTCCATCGTCAATAAATAAGCAAACAATTCTGCGATAACACATGTCGAAAGTCTTAATGAAGTTTCCTTAAACAGCGGCATATTCTGGTTGTTACGGGAGTGTTGAAAGAAGAACCTATGACTACAATTTAGAAAAAAGGTCTCTCCCCAAATAATTTTCTCCAACTTTCCTCAGCATGCGTAATTTCTTAAAACGACATTCTATCTAATTCTTCAGTTATGTAGGATTTGAGGAACCACTCTAACGTCCACGAACGGAATATGTGTATATTTAACATTGCTTCATTTCTTTGTGATTCTTTCCAGTAAAGGATTTCTCCTGATTTAACGCAAATAACAAATCGAATTTTTGTGATTCCGAAAGATGTAGATAACTGAATCAACGTTACGCTTCCTCAGTGATTACGGCCTGAGGCGTTTTATTCGGCGCGCGGAATAAGTTTGGAGACGGCGGACTTGGTTGGGCTGCGATTCCGATCTTTGTCGTCCGCTGAATTAGAATCTCCGAGGGCGGTGGCGTCACCGAACCGAGTCCCACGGATGGAGTGTTACCAAACGGAGCGGGCGAGCGCGGCGCTTCCCCTTCGTTCCATTCCATTCCGCCAAGCGGCCTGGCTCTTTCCGCCGCTATTTAATGTAATTACCGGCACCAAAGTTTGTCACCGCTGGCGGTTCCTGACGGCTGGCAGCTGGCGTCGTCTTCAAGGGATCCGCGTCGGCTCCTCCATTAGCTCGAGGCAGTGGGAACGACCTCTCTGCCACCGTAACGCATTCGTACCCTGCAACGAAACATCGACATTCAAATACGAAGCCTGCAGTTAGACGTGCACACTTAACTTCATACATTCAATACAGACAAATGATAGAACATACATTAGGTTATTTTTCAATATAGTCCCCATATCGGTTTAGACAATTTTCGCTTCGAGGAATGACTTTGAAGATTCCCTCCTGGTAAAAATCATGTCCATGCGTGTTGCTGCGAAGTGTTTTACCCCCTCGTCTGAATCGAATCGCCGGCGTCCTAGGTGCACCTTCAAGTGAGGAAAAAAGTGAACGACATTTGGAGCGAGGTCCGGGCTGTAGGGAGGGTGATGATGCCGTGATAAATCAGGAAATGCAGTCGTTGTTGGTGACGTTTCCTCTAGTGGTCCCAAATCTTTCGACACCATTCTGCGACATGATGACAAGACATTACAGTGTCACCGCTACCAGCTGCCGGTGAATATCAGCCGCGATTATATCTTTCCTTCACAGAAATCGAATAACTGAGCAGATTTCTCCGCGACACCAGTTTTCCAAACATGTCGCCATCTTTGTTTATGGCGGATAGCTGAAACTCTGCCCAGTTGTCAACCGCATTTCTTATAATTACCGCAACGTACCAATATCTCTATAACGGACGACGATCCAGGAATAACGACCATGAAACCTTACTTCCTGATCCATGCAGATGTTTACATTTCCTAAAAAAATAAAAAAAAAAGTTTAATATGAACTTCTTGGAATGACATAAATTAAATTTCAATTATTACCCATTAACCGTTACTAGAAATTCACTACTAGATGACAGGTCATTAGATTGATAAGACTGGAGGTTTACTCGGCATTGTGTTCGATAACTAGACGAATGAGTCCGATTATGAAACACGCCCTTTCGGTGATCATAGTCTCTGTAGTAAACAGTCATTTGACAATGGCGGCAGGGCCTGTGACCGCTGAAACGTCGTGTTTTATATTATTTAGGTCATTATATCTTTGAAATCAGCATGAAAATGGAGGATTTATACGTAAACTCATCCAGATCCACCTCTAGATTATAGACGTACTTCGCTTACAAATATTCCAAATTATCAATTATCTAAATACAGAAAAAAAGTTAAAGATGTAGAATTATTTTAAAAACTCCGATCCAGTCGATTAAGCTATGCAGTTTTAAATACCCAGATAATCTTCTGTAAATGGTTTCGTAGATATAGCGTGCACTCAGCTCGGTACACAAAGCGTTCGTTTTACTGGATGAAGCCATACGATAGTACAAATAATAGCCAATGTTTAGTTCATGAGACTATAGTCTATTGTTGTATATATCGGCTTCTCGTTGGGATTCATCAGTCGCAGAAGAGTACGGTTAAATACTAGTGAACTAAAAATGAAATTATGATGACAAAAAGTCAGTTCATGACATGTGAGAGCAATATTTACGATTTCAAGGTAACTGGATTTGTAAACTTTTACTGTTGTTTTCTCCTTTATTTTAGGTTTCGTAACAAAGAAAATAATAATATTGTTTTGTAATGCGTTTCCAGACATGTTACTGTAAATTCCATTTCTCTGTGATAAATCACATCTTCATTTTCTTAATACGAAAAGTCTATTTTTTTCCATCTGATCGTTTTTTACGTCATCGTGGAGTGATAACAGGTAAAGACATGTGTTATGGGGCGTTTTGTTACTTTTACGGTGCAAGAAAGATTATCTTAAACTTGGAAACCATGTGTAGAAATGTTTCATGGTTACTGTGAATATTTTCAGGTGATGCTCTTCTCTTCCTGGATGTTTTGTTTCTATTGTAATGTTAGTTCATATTAACAACCAGCCGGTGTATAATGGTGTGCGGTATCAGATGGCTTTGTTATTACCGCGGGGACTTGTGCTCCTCCCGCCTGCTCAGCTCCCGTGGGAAGTGGCCCCACCAGGCTGCCCTCTCCCTCCCGTTGCCAGGCAACAGGGAGCCTGCCGGACACGACAAAAAGTAAACTCGGTGGGCAGCGCGCCGGGGGCCTGAGTAGACCAAGTGAGGATTTCAAGAGCTCCCAAGAACGTCCGAAGCTCAGATAAAAGACAAAGAATCGCCAGAGTGCTTGTCGAAACGAACACGTTCTGAAGAAAATAATTTCTCTTCTGTTGCTTTCTGTGGAAATCCATATTACCAACATTTTAAGACGGTGTTTCAAAATATTTTCTATTTACAGGGTGTGGACTGATTTTAATTCCAACTGTATAATAATTTAGGATGTGATATTATTAATTTTATATATTAATGAAAAAAACTGATTGCTGTTTTTAGTCGGTTTTCTGCAATCACCAAAACAATTCCCATCGCTACCTCATAAACTTGACATTACACAAACAAAAATACTGAGCGCACACAGTACATAATTATACGTTTCGCAGACACATGGCAACACAACTTTTCTCCACTGGAGGCCTCAAGCTCGACGACAAGTTGGCACCGATCGTGGTGGGCGAACGGTTAACGTTCTAGCCTTGTATTCGGGAGGACGAGGGTTCGAATGCCCGTCCGGTCATCCAGGTTTGGGTTTTCTATGATTTCCCCAAATCACTCCAGGCGAATACCGGGATGCTTCCATCAAAAAGGCCATGACCGAATTCCCTCCCTTTCCTTGTCCCCAGTCCCATTCGGCCTCTAATGACCTTAGCCGTCGACGAAGCGTAAAGCAATAAGTAATAAGTAAACAAGTCGGCCAAATTCTAACACGTTGCAAAATGAAAAAAAAAGCCGACCCTGCAATAGCAAGCAAGAAGAAGAAGAGATGAAAGTCTTTCAGCCACTCTATTCTTGACTACGAATTGGTTGAGTTTAAGGGCGAAAACATTTCTCTGTGATTACATACAAAGAAAAGACCTTTTATAACCTTTAATAATAATTACTAGGTACAGATACCTATTCAGAAGAAAAACTCATCCATTACGATATGAAAGATTCTTGGTCATCAAGGATATGTACCTGAAGTCAAATGGAACACGACCCACAAATTCAAAGCTTATAACAAATGCGTTTCCGTTCACTGAAATTCGTCTCGAACTTAACAGAATTGAAATTTACAGAATTATCAGAAGCGCAATGAGGACTTACATTTCAAACGAAACTGAACAAGTTGTAGTGTTACACAACGTAATCTTTGAAACAAATACGTTGAAGTCTGAACAGCTATGAATATTCGTTTGATTTTTTGAAGACTTCAAACGGGTATTTATTAACGTAAATAATTAACTTCTATTTATTGGTACTAAGGATGAAAAAAAAATTATTCCGAAACAAATCCGCATATATTTGAACTTTTATAGAACATTTATCACGTTCTTGTGGGTGATATAGAAAAAAAATATATTTTTCCTGAAACTGTTACGAGTGGGCAACCAGCATGAAAAACAGTGACGAAACTATACTACTACAACTTGTCCAACACAAAATTCAGGCTAAATGATGTGCTGCTTCTGTGCGAGATCTTATATCTAGACTTTACAAAAAGCAGGAGGCAGTCTTCTACGGCATGTATACAAATTTCCAGCGTTTTGCTATGAACAACAGAATTTATTCTTTACTATACTGAGATGAATTTAATGCAATTAGTTCAAATGGGGCCTGCTGATATTCGTAATAAGTTTGGCTGACTAGACAATTTCTCTGCCAACACATATTTACTTCCTGATACAACACGTTAGTGTTGTGAAGCACACGCCAGTGAATAGTATTGTGAAAAAGCTAACATGAAAAATAGCACCATTTGTTTCCGCTCATTATTATAATAACCATTTCTCTCAATTTTGAATGTTCATGTCTACAATGTTTGGTATTGCATCATGAGAAATGCCATCTAGCACTTCATTATCTAACGTGTACATAAACGTTGTAGAACTTCGCCACGTGTTAATATTTTGTGATCTTGCAAAATCATTTAACTATGTCAATCATGAATTAGTTTGGAATACTACCGTATTTATGGTATGGAACCGCAGGTATATGGTCTAAATTATAAATCGAAAGTCGAATGCAAAAATTTTCCGTTTTTTATTCTAAAATAAGTAAAGATGCTTCATTAGACTGGTAGAAAATAAAACTTGGACTTCCATAAGACTCTGTCCTAGGACCCCTCCTCTTTTTGATATACATTAATGACATTCCTGGAAAGTTATCTGACAAAGTTATGAGTGTTTTATTTGCAGATGACACTAACCTGGCAATGAGAAACACGTCAAACAGTAATCTAGAATTTATATTAATGAAGTACTTAGTGAAGTGAAGTAGCAAATTGGTTTAAGAAAAATTCATTAAAATTAAATACAAAAAAATATTTACAGCCGGGTTTACATATAAACTATAAAAATAACACAATCTTAGAAACAAAGCGTATAAAATTCCTTGGTATTAAAATAGATGAGAAACTGTTGGCACGAACATATAACTTCACTACTGAAGACATTAAGTAGTGCCACCATTGCTATACGAACACTTTCTCTAACAGCAGAACTACTATTTACAAAAAAGGTGTACTCCTCATATTTTCATTCAGTGATTCTCTAGATTTTTCCAGTTATATCATCTCAGCTTCAGATAAGCAGGTGCCCTGGTGTTCATAAAATCTGGGTTACCTAAGAGTAGAAGTAATTGAGTCAACAACAGATGACACCAGTAAAAAATCTTAGATACCAATAATACCTTGATCTATAGCCGCTATCAAAGCGAATAATGTATATGAATAATGTGGGAATTCACACTTTTTAAATTAATTGTGCAGATTCTGGAGCAGGGGCCGGAAAGTTTTATGTAACTTCAATTACCTTGATATTACAAAGGAAATTTCAACAATATAGATTCAAAATTCGGAATATCTAAAATTAATTCCAGAGGAACATCCCAGATTTCACCAGTGCTAATGGGCATATCGCGTATCTCTAGATGAAAAAAACTGGCTGTCAGATCCAGAGCTAAAAACATGTCACAAATCTATGATGATAATGCCGTAAGGTTTCGGGAAATGCTAGTAGAGAGCCATCACTTCATGTTGATTTATTGCTGTTACATGCGCAGAGCTTTTACACTGCCTGAGTATGTGTATGATATATATAGGAGCGGTATGAGGGTCGGAGTTAACGTAAACTACTGTCGACTACAGGGTCATTATGTACGACGTAACTCGAGAATGGCAGTGATGGGGGAGGGGGGGGGGGAGAGGAGGAGGGGGTAAGTACTGCCATCTGTCGGCGAATCTCGAAGGATAGCGGGTTTAGGTTACTCTGCGTGATGCGCAGTTTGTGATGGATTAAATCGGTGCCAGCAGTGCATTCCCTAGTTGGCAACAGAATCCGTCTAAAACGGTAATCAGGATGGCAAGTGCGCCGGGACAGACATTTTAACACTAGGAAGTGTTACCTTTAAATGTTCAGCATCGCGTGAACTGTTTATAATGCACCACCGTTGTTCATGTACACATTTATCCGATTCCAGAGATTAAAGATGGTTGTAAAATTAGTTTTTCGATTGTAATTTACATAAGGTTACTCACGTTTTACATTTTAAATTCCTTTCAATAAACTGTACGGTTTATACACTGAAGAGTCAACGAAATTGGTTCACTTGTCTAATATCGTGTAGGGCCCCCATGAGCACGCAGAAGTGCGCATCACGACGTGGCATGGACTCGACTAATGTCTGAAGTAGTGCTGGAGGGAATTATCAACATGCATCCTGCAGGGCTGTCCATAAATCCGTAAGAGTACGAGGGAGTAGAGATTTCTTCTGAACGACACGTTACATGGCATCCCAGATGTGCTCAATAATGATCATGTCTGGTGAGATTGGTGGCCAGCGATGGTGTTTAAACTCAGAAGAGTGTACCTTGAGCCACTCTGTAGCAATTCTAGACGTGTGGGGTGTCGCATTGTCCTGCTGAAATTGTCCATGTCCGTCAGAATGAACAATAGACATGAATGGATGGAGGTGATCAGCCAGGATGCGTACGTACGTGTCACCTGTCAGAGTCGTATCTAGACGTATCAAGGATCCCATGTCACTCCAACTGCACACGCCCCACACCAATAAAGAGTCTCCACCAGCTTGAACATTCGCATACTGAGATGCAGGGTCCATGAATTCATGAGATTGTATTGATATCTCCACACGTCCATTCGCTCAATACAACTGGAAAGGAGACTCGTCAGACCAGGCAACATGTTTCCAATCATCAACAATCCAATGTCGGTGCTGACGGGCATAGACGAGGCGTAAAGCTTTGTGTCGTGCTCTCAGCAAGGATACACGAGTGAGCCGTACATTGAGTGTTATCATATCTCTGTGTTTGCATACGCAATTCTATACCAGTTTCTTTGGCTCTTCAGTGTAGAAGTGGCCTGGTGGGTCAGAGGTTAAGGCGTCCCACGGGAGATCGAAGAACCCGTTTCGAATCGCTGTGTCGCCGGGGTTTTTCATGCACAGCAAATCGAGCCAAACGTATGCTTACCGTAGTCCTAGTTGGCCCAAAGGAACTTACTAATACAAACCTTACATTTAAAACCTACTTTCTTCCAACTATTCAGTGAGGTGATTGTATACACTACGAAAAATGTCCTATATCTGAAACATCAGCAGCACTTTTCCAGAGGTCAAACTATACATAATCTTCATACTTTTTTGTATAGATTTTGTAATATCGTTCACCTTAACTCGTTACCACAATAAGTATAACAATATCTAAAACGTTGCGAATTTTGAATAAGAAATTAAATTTTTCTGCGTGCTCTAGAGTTCATTCTCATATTCTGCCCTGGCAGATTGGTCACGTTAATTACCGTATGTGTGGCTCTACTAGAAATACAAGTAGGATCATTAGGGTTACTTTGTGTAAATCTAAATGTGCTAGAAAGTCATTCATGTGTCCAGTCAGGTATGACCACTTATTTACCGTATCTCAAATACGCGAACTTACCTTTGTCATCATTACATTAATATCACGAAAGTAACGGTACAGCATGATACAAATATAAAAGTGATGCACCCGTTACATCAGAAGGAAATAAATAGATGTCAGTTGATACTGGGAGTGATCTATAAAACGTCTATTAATGTGTTATTAGCAGAGAGCGAGAACTAAAACGTGCAGTGGAGTTGGATTACGCAATAGCATTTCGGAGGTGGTTGAGAAATTTATTATTTCCCTCTTCACAAGTTATATCAAGTGTACCTTAAAAGCGGTACACATCACACATGAGACAGCGCAGTGGCCAGCCAATTCTGCTAAATGGTCGAAAGCGATGGATGAGTAGATACGACTCTGCGAACAGATGAACGACGCTACGTGAATAAATGGACGGTATAGAGACGTGTCTGTGAGGCCCATAAAGTTGGTAAGCGCCGGCGGTCGGATTTGGATGTTGTGCAGGACTGCATCAGACAAGAGAGAAAGGCATTTTCCAAGCTGGAAGAAGACTTTTAAAAGTTGTAAGGCGTGTTAAATTGGTGTAGATATAATATTCTAAACCCGATTGAACCAGAACTTTACAGGACATTCCTATGCTCAGTTGGCTGGAAGCCATTTTGCAGCCCTTTCTGTATTTAAAGTACCCGGATAACGATGGGAATTTAAAGGATGATAATGCGCCATGTCACCAGGTCCAGTTCGTGCGCGATTGGTTCAGGATAAATAGGAACAATTTGGGCACATTATTCGAACACCCATATTAACAAATATGAAACCCGCAGAGGATATTTGAGACATTATCGACAGTGCCGTTCATGCAAGAAGTCAGGCAATTGCCACAAACCGAGCCTAGTGGCTGAGAGGGCGACTCAATTCAGGAGGATGCGGGTTTGAATCCTCGTGCGGATTTCCAGATTTTGGATTTCTATAGTTTCCCCCAAATCCCTCCAGTCGAATGCCGGCGTACTTCCTTCAAAAAGGCCATGCCCGAATTATTTCCCGTCCTTTGTCCCCAGTCGTTTCTCGCCTCTAGTGAACTTAACATTAAAGAGGCGCAAAGTCATAAACAAAAAAAGCTTCAGCATTTACGAAATTATGGACAGCATCGTGGAAGATCCCTCCACCGATTAGTTAATGCCATAATTCATAAGGTTTTTGCATTTCACTTAGCTAAGGAAGCTCTACAAAATTATTTGGTTGGTATGACTCAGTAATCAATCTATTATGAATTTACTTCAAATTAGAAAAGCTATCTAGTGGCTCAATAGTTAAGGCATCCGCTAGAAATCGAAACTTCCCAAATTCGAATACCGATCTCGTTTGCTGTTATAAACCTAACATTTATTTCTGACATGAGTTTCTGTGTAATGTGAAATACACCAGAACGCCTCCGTGTTTCGGATTCCACTTTGAACCGTTGGTTCATACTCGGTACGATAACCGTGTTAGGTTAAGGCAGTCTGTGAGAGGTGAGTATTTATAGAAAATAAATCCCTTCTAACCAGGTTATTACGACCACACAAGAATTTATATTTACCTTGGTTCACAAAATGTTTGCAAAAAATAATGGGTTTTGAAATATTTTCTCGACTAGGATGCAAAGATTAAGCTTTACTTTGTTATTCAATATTAGTTTTATAATAATTCCATTTAATCAACCTGCTAGAAAGATAAGACTTCCCAGAAAATTAAGTTCAACCAGTCATTTTTGACGGAGTTAGAAGTTAGTATATGAATACAGGATAATTTCTATCAGAGTGTATGACTTTCATTAAATTGGGACAAATACTTCAATCACCCACTTAAATTAAGAGTAGCCCCATCATTATATTTATTACAGTGTTGGCCATTAGTTTTTATCTATCCCGCGTATGTAGTATATATGCATTCCTGTTTGGGCTAGCAACAATCACATTCAGCCTTCGTTTGATTTGAATTTACTTTGCGTGTGTTCATGTCTTTGTTAGAAGTAGGGTTGTGAACCTTAAAGAGGCCCTGTGGTGAACATGGAATATTTATCACGGAAATGATCTGGCGCACTTCACATTACACAGCATCCTGTGCCATAGGTGAAAGTCAGGTTAAAGGCATATCGAAATCCCAGCTGTAACAGGTATTCTGGGACCTTCCGACTTCTAGTCAGACGCATTAACCACCAAGTCACGAGGCCACACACATGTCTTATTTTAGCTGTGGACTGTACAATATTCGAAAGGCAATCAAAATACGACCAGTAATTTTTGTGTGAATTGCGTTCAATAAAAACAGATATAAGTTTTTGGTATGTTTATCTTAAGTTTCTAAGCTTTTCGGTCACTTCAAAATGAAACATACCCGACTTTATAGGTTTTACCATGGGCTTAACGTTATTCGTAATTCCATAAATCGCATTCATGAGAAGTAGATGGTAATTTATGCTCACTTTCGTCCTTAACTTCTCAGCTTACCAACTTCACATCAAAATAAAACATATCCTATTTTACATCCATTAACAGGGTCTGTAAATTATTCAAAAGATAAATAAACAGACAGGAATACTGATTGACAGAAAGACTGATAGAAACTAATTTTACGGATTGCTGTCTAAGGATAGTAAAGTAGTTATGAAGATAATGGAAAGAAAATTTTACAGTTAATAAGGTTCGGATATAGCAATGTAGAATATATTATGAGGATGTTAAATATGATAACATTTTTTTCTTTTATTATTAAAGATATTTAACATGCCTGACAAAAGAAGGTAGTGCGAAGCTTTGGTTATTATTAAAGATACCAAGAAATTATCAGTCTGTCAGGTTGTAAGTAAATTAGTATAATATTAAGACCTGTTGCAGAGTTTCGGTTCTCCGCTCATTCCGCCTCTGTCATGGCTGAAGAACAGCTTAACCTGGAATCTGCACTCTTAGAAACAAAGCAAAGTCCGTTAAAATTCGGGATTGTAAATTCTACAGTTTAGCGGTTTACCTATGGAACCAAAGGACCACTAGTTTGGTAGTAAGCTCATAATATAAGGTGATTCAAGGTTGAACTGAGAGAATATCGTTGTCTGTTTTGCATTAATATAGAACTGAATTACAGTTTAATTACTCTACTAGAAAACAAACAAACAAACATTTAGTAAGCTTTAGAGGCGAAATAATAGAAACTACGAATTGTAATCTAAGTGCAAGCAGGAGTGAAATCGGTGTCAATTTAACATGTAACTTGCGGCCAGTGTTTTGTTGAGAGTCAAAAATAGTGATAACAGGTGACATGAAAATGCCGACTTTAGTGGATTGACAGCACGAAGAATCGCGAATGACTCGCGATGAGCAAACTGGTGGGAAACGAGCTCCAGAGATGTAAATAGAATTATATGATCAAAGTGACACCCAGTGTTATTTCATTACTTCGGTTTTGTTAATATAAACTAACAACGTTGGTTAAATTAATATTGCTACTGATGTCTGCTTTGATTTTTTTATTTTCGTTGCAACTACCGTATGGATCGCCTGTATGAAGCCGAAAGTTATAAAATCAAATGGGGTACTCAAGCGAAAATCTCTGGGAAAAATACTTGCTTGTAAACAACAATATGATTTCAGTTAAGAATACCAAATTATTCACGAGATGAAGCTACAAATTTAACAAACAAAAAATCCTGAAGTGTGTATATTATGTTACTAATATCATTTATTGATCAAATGTAAATAACCTATCTAAATTTTACAAAAGTTATAAAAATGATCAGAAAAAAGCTGGACTTGACATTAATATAGTACATAAATCAAGATTCAACAGCTGTTGTAAAAAGTCATAGCAACCTAAAGGCGAAATTTTCACTCATTCAACCCATTATAGCACTTGCTTATTACTGACACATAAGCAAGTTTCCTATAATTCTCTAAAGGCTTTTAGGCCAGTCATAAAATCTGCGAAATACACGAACCCTCGGAACTGAGCATTATTACTACGCTTTCTTTGTACTGTCACAAATGAAAAAAGTATAGATAACAACCTATATTTATTAAGAGGAAAACTGCTTCTACCATCAAATCTTTGGTGTCATAAATAAGTACAGTGAAGAACTATTTGCTAGGTGCTATTGGTGGGCTTGTGTAGATTTTGTTTGATGAGTGTGCATTAATAATAAAATGCACATGCCAAGTTTACTTTCCTTAAATATTTATTTTCTAAAACCTGTGTTTAAATAATAGATCTCAACTGACGTCACGCTAGAGACTTTACCTAAGAGAAGCTAAATACTCAGTTGTGTGTGCTGTAAACACGATTGATTACGAACACATCTAAAAGCTAATAGTCTTAATATCTTACCACGCAAATATAATAGTTATCTACCGTAGAAACAGCTTAATGTTTGTAGTATATATTTTCCTAGGCTTCAACTGATTTCAGTATCGCGCAAAATGATTCTACGAGAGAGTACTGTAGTATCCACTACATTTTTATATATATCTATTTGCAAAACAAAGTGGTGCGTGTATCAGTGTGGTACGCGTAAAAAATGAAACTTCTATGTAGTTTACTGTGCAATTTTCCTGTGTTTTTTTTTTTATGTGTATTATATTTATGTTTATTTCGCAGTCGAGTGGAAGAACGATGATACTATATTGCATTTGAACAGTAAATAGGAACTTCGTTGAAGTTATTCTCGTAAACATATGAAAATCGCTGAACATTTTGGATAAAATTATCTTATAACGGTTCTTACAGTCAATTTTTGTTAGCAAATAGTTTCTAAGCGGGTCAAATATGACAGTCTGATAGCAGATTTCTGACTCAAAACTAAAAAAAAGCAACTAAACATACTTGTGCATGTATAAGCGTGCAAAAAAATCGTTAATAATTTGCATCTAGTCCATCAAAATTGATGGTCTGAACTGAAATAATTTTTAAAAAGTAAAACAACCCATTTCCTCTTTTTTAGACCAATGCAAATATTTCTGCATGATAATGAAAACTTTTATGGAACGTGCATTAATACATTCACTGCATGCCAACATAAACGTGATTCCAAATTTATTTTCTAAATATAACAGTTATCAGGGACTATGATGAAACCATCAACGTCGAATGGATATGAATAAACAAAATGTAATTAATAAACAAAACAAAAACACCAAAAATACACGTGTGCATGTCTCGCTGTGTAATAACGGCGTTACCTCTGGATGTAAATATGTTGTCTGGTGTCGTCACGTGATTTTCAGTGAGTATTAAAGAAATTTAAGCAGTTACATTTAAGTGGCATGCGTAGAACTATGCAGAGCATTTAAAGTGTAACGTTAACAAATATTGCCCCATCACGCTCAATTTGATTTTCAGTGACATTTCTCAGATTTTAAAACATCAATATCTCAAACCTCCTAGAAACTCGATTGAAGAGATTAGTATATAAAACCACTGTGAGGACATTAGAAGTGGAAGAGGATTGGGGACAAGGAATGGGGAGGAATTCAAGCAGGGCTGTTTTGAAGACCTCATCCCGTCATTAACTTGGAATGACTTCAGGACACAGTAGAAATCTGAAATCAGAATGGCTACAGGGGGTTTAAACCTGCGTCCTCCCGAACGTCAGGTCCTAAGTTTATCTGTCACCCACATGGCTTAGTATACCTATTTACCAAATCAGCAAAAAAAAGTATTACGACAACACTGTAATACAGGCGTGGTACTGCAGCCTCTAAAATGGTTGTAATGTGAGTGAAATAGGGTTTTAATCTCTACTAATATTATGTGAAAGTAATATCTGTTTGTTACGTTTCTTGAGCTAAATCGCTAATCCGATCGTGATTAAATTTGACAAGTAGATGCTGTTTTCCATTAGGAAGGACGTATGATACTTTTTTCTGTATAAATAATACATATTGTCATGTAATTTTGAAAAATTACTGAACGGCGATAGACAGATGTGTAAGTCCCTGTATTACCTTCCGCTATAGCGGTCTGGTAGCTTAGTGATTAATGCGCTTGCTTGCCGATGGTTGGAGCGTGCTATCTGGTTCAAATCCCTGTGGAAGCAAATATTTTTGAAGAATTGTTTTTGATCATATAAACCACACCTGGACGGTCAATTGTTCGGATTCCACAGTTAAACTGTAGATCCCACAAATTTACGGGTAAAATGCGTTGCAAATCGTAGGTGGTCTAACAATGCTGTAGGTGTACATATTTTTACGCTATATTGATCCCTCAGGCGTTGTTTCTCTCGCAGCTAGTATGTGTGTCATATGCATTAATAATATTATAAATGCGGAAGTAGGTCTCTATCTTTTTGTTGCGGTTACACAACTAAATGGCTATACCGATTTTGATGGAATTTGTGTCGTTAGGAAGGACATAGGACATTTTTTTTCGGTATGAATAACAGTTTTATTCACTAAATTTTGGTAGCTTATCGAATGGTGACAAACAGATGGGTGCATGAGTCAGTCTATAATGTTACGTCAGTTGCTCAAACGGTGTTGCAAGCGCAGTCTGTTAGTGTATGATTTGTTGATAAATTTAGTTCAAAGACAAAACTTATTATTTGATATAGATGTCGATTTGTTCTGCACTGTACTGCTACTTTGCGTCAGACCAGAGCACGAGTGGCTAAAATTATTGGAACCCAAGAATCTGTTGCTCATGCTGAGGAAAGAAGAAAACACTAAGCTGAAGTACAGTTGTTCTCAGTTAAAAACTTCCTCCTCCCTCCTCATTCACACAAACACACATCACCTCACCTTTATTTGCTTTTCTGTTTTTAAATATGTTGGAAATTGATTCTCTTCATGAGACAGCTTCGACGCTAGATTGATATAGTGAAGGCTTTCCTGTCATATTATGCCAACTCGGTGTTGTTGGGGGCAAATCTTACGCTACTAACTGCTTTCTACATCCGATTTTAGCAACGAAATTCTACGTCCACGCTTACGAAGTAACGGGTATCACCCAATATATATATATAATTATTTTTCTCTCCCAGGTAAAGTTTGGGGGAGGCGGGTTGCTGGAAGGTCACGAGGTTCCCACGAACGCTTTACTTAAAGTTATTATACAGAAAATATAATGTATTATGAATTTGCCGTAATTGTTCATAACCAGGTAGTACACTGGAATTTAAAAAAAGAAAAGGTAAGCCTTAAATTTTAAACCCTGCTAAGTTTGCTCCAGAAACGATGGCTACGATGTGACTTAAATAACAGTAGTAAGTCTTGTTTCGTGATATCAGTATCATTGTAAGTGTTATATACTTTGAACCATTAATTGTTTTCCTACCTTTTTTTACTTACTTATTACGTAGATTTTAAGACAATATCCAAAAACTTTAAGCTTATTAAAGCCGTCTCTTAACATAGCTTTACCCTCGGTTCTGAAACTATTCCCACCTGCTTTCTGGGTTCAATAAATTTACCGAGCAGGGCGGTGTAACGGTTAGCATTCTCGCCTCGCATTCGGGAGGACAGCGGTTCGAATCCCTGTCCGGGCATCCAGAATTGGGTTTTCCATGGTTTCCCCAAATCAATCCAGGCAAATGCCGGGATGCTTCCTTCAAAAGGCCATGGCCGAATTCCTTCTCATTCCTTGCCCCCCTCATCCTTTCCCGTCTCTAAAGACCTCGATGTTAAAAAGAGACGTAAAGCAGTTAAAAAAAAATAAAAAAAAATCAATAAATTTGTCTGTATATGGAAATTCCATTTCGCACAGTTTTGCAATACGTAATGTCATACATTGTTTTACGTTTGTTGAAGAGTATCTAGAATTAAGTCAGGATGACACTATGGCGATCAAAAAGGCGCCTCTGAAGTTCGAATATCGTGTAAGATTCATCTAAATGTGATGTATCTTTTATGCGTTTTTTTATTTAATGAAGATTGTGGATCATCCCATTATTTACCTGTGTTAATGTTTCTCAACATTTTTCAATCGAGGAACTAGAAAAAAGGGGAACTTACATAGGCCTACTTTTTTACTAATGTATATATGACAAGTAAGAACAAAGGTTCTCTCGGTACTGAAAATTTATAAACCGCTCTCTGGTAACTAGCCTAGTTAACGAAGTGTTATCACACGATATTTCCGCTATGATATTCACTGTCACCATCTTCTGGTGAAGATGGCGACAGTGAATATCATCGTCGAAATATCGTGTAATTTCGTTAACTCGGCTACTTACAAGAGAGCATTTTATAAAATATTTATATTATTAACCGATCCTACCAGCTTTTATCGACATTTATCACGGCCCCTCATGACCTACAAGGTACAGTCATTAACTGAATCTTTAATGGAATGCCGCTCTCTTTGATGTTACTATAGTAAAACAATGCAGTATATATATTGGAAATACCAGATTATACCTTGTTCTTGAAATGTAGGTTTGTATGTTCTTTTGGGCCAACTAGGACCACGTTAGGGCGTTGTTTGGCTTTAGTTCCCTGTGGATGTGTACACATCAGTGTTGCATCTAGGGTCGCTAGCCCTAGAGAGAACCCACAGTTTAACGTTGAATCGGAACCACTGAAGCGTTCTGAAGTATTTTACATTATACGGTAAGTGTGCCAGAGGTGAAAGTCGTCTTAAGGACTTAAGAAATTTACCACCGTGAAAGGGATTCGAACCGGGGACCTTTCGATCTCCTGTCATTCATGGCTTTTACAAATTTTGGTTTATTGGCTTTAGCTTACACTCTCTTATATCCTTATACAGTACAAGTACTGTATTAATTTTGACTGAGCAATTTTTGCTCGTCTATTCACGATATTTTTAATTTAATTAGAATTAATTTTATACCGTGCTGTCGTTGAACTATGGGTGGGTTGCGACCCACAGGTTGAGTGTCACCGACCCCAGACAGTTTTTAATATCAGGATGGTAAGTTTGCCGAAACCAAGGTTTGACGCCAAGTTCATAGTGCTTCCCTGAAGCCACTGTAGAAGCACTTTAACATGTTTCACCACTCTTGCGGTCTTAAATCTAGATTCTGTAAAATTTTGTTCGTCAGCTACCTGCGGGGACAAGAGTTGTTAGTGCACGCAGCTGCTGTTTGCCGGGAACTGGCACTGAATGGCACGCCCGCCGGGCCCTGAATGCCGGTGTCGCTGCTGGGTCAGCGCCTTCTTGTTTCGGGTCACGTAGCGGCTGCTGACAGAGGACGGGCCACACCAGACCTGCACACTGGCACCTGCGAGACCTCATTAGCCGCTGCACCACCCAACACCAGTTGCTTCTGTCCGTACGTTAACAGTAGCTTTTAACGCTGAAAATTCTGAAGTTGCAAGTAAACGAACAGCGTATGTAAATGTAACGCCATTTAAAGTCTTTCGTTTTATCGTGTACAGTGAATTTATTGTGAGATTTTGAAGCTATTTCACTCCCAGTAAGTTAAAAAAAAAATAATTACCGCTTTGACTTTTTATGATTTCATACACAGAGTGTTTTTTAAAATGGATAAACTAAATCTTCTTAAGTGAAACAAAAATATTAATGAAGGATGCAATAGTTAATTCGAAATTTTCACCTGGATTTTGCTATAGATTTTTGGTTTGTGTTTGTGAACTGCGGGAAGTATGATAAAAATTAAAACGATGGTAAATGAAACATGGCGTATCACACGTTAGTGGTTATAATAGTACAGCGATCAGGCATGTCCGGAACCACCTAACCTTTCAAGTGCAAAGAGAATATAAATAGAAGTTTGTAAACAAATCAAACAAGTAAACTATAGCGAACTACAAGCTGTTGAACTATACTTATTTAGTTATTACCATGTAGTACATGAGTGCGAAATGACAGCTTGTCTGTGAGTTTATCGAAGTTTGCTATAAATGTGGAGAATATTTGATATACTATGTGATGAGAACTAATGACACAAACTAGATCGGACAGTCGATCTAGCCCCAGAATTCTGTATGCAGAACTTCATAAAAGAAAACTAGTCGAGCGCAGGTATCAAAGAGCATTAGAAGAAAATACGTACATAATTAGTGTTGGGAATAAAAAGTAGTTGAAATGTAGACTGTACTTTGAATGATTTTAAAATAAGAAATCTGATAATTACGAAGTTGGGATATCTGACATTGTAAGCACGGATTGTAAGCCGCGTATACAATTGAGGATTTGCCCCGAATGAGCATGCGTTCGGCCCGTTTTGCTCAGATGTATACGGGGCGAGCAGAATGGGTCCGCATGCCTCAGCCCGATCTGAGGGTTGTCGGTAATTCAAAGTGAGCAGGTGCTCGGTTCGTGCTCAGTGGGTACGCGCTTTGTGTATGCGGTCGCACCGAACAATATGAGCCGACTGCCCCCTCCAGTTTCAGTGAATCCTCTGCTGTAGACAGACACACCTGTCTCGTGCCTAATTTGTGTAAACTGTTATTTTGTTTTTATAAAAATTGACATATCTCAGGATATTTCTCTTGCCCTTATCGGGTATTACCAAAAGTATCCCGTGCTGTGGAACCCCAAGCAACCAATAACACGAAGTTTTAACAGATTTGCAAAATCCATCTCCGTCTTCACAAAATTCAGATTCCGAGTCAGCCCAACCTTATTTTCAAAATTTCTCAGACATTGATAATTAATATTATAATTGTGATTTCATGTATTAATTTTTAATCCTTAAATGCAGTTTCATTTTTAATGTTTGTTTTATATAATAAAAATTACTTAATTTAATTGATTTCCTTACCTTCACACAATCCTTTAAGCAGGCCACGATGGCTTGACAAGTTTCAGGTATGATTATGCCAGTTACTTGTTTTGAAATTTTAAGGAGGTACTGCAAACTGTAGTACGAGTCTCCTGAAGCCAGAAATCGCAGTGTCACAGCTAGGCGATCTTCGGCAGTTATCGGTTTTCCAAATGTTGTGTCTTGCCTCTCAATTGTAGTCCTCACACTATTCAATATAAACTGAAAATCCTCAGGTAACATTCTTGTAAAATGTTTAAGGTTTTCATTTGTTTCGTGTCCTATTGTTTTTAATAGTAAAGCGTTGCACCTCTCTTGAAACAGTTTTCTTCTCCACCACTGCTTTCTCGATTTCTTGTTCGAAGACTGCAACAAATACATGTAACAATAACTGGCGACGGTCAGTTTCTGGTTAACCATTGCAGTGTACTCAGCACTTGCGCAAAACAGACTGGGTTCCTTGTTCGGGCCGCATGGGGTCGGAACACAATGGCCCACTGCTATGTAGGGGGTGGCCGTGCGCCCCCCCCACCCCCCTTCCTCTCAACCCGCATGCTCATTCGGGGCAAATGCTCAAGTGTATACGCGGCTAAATAAGATGCGCGCGGGTCGCACCACAACATTACTTAGCTGTCAGATTAACCTTGGCCTGCACTGGAGAGACTATATTCTGATCAGATATCGGGGACCTATAGGTAGTCCATAAGGTCAACTGTTGATAGTTTGTATCTTTGAAGTGAAATCATCAAACAACATGATTGAACGGACGCTGTTGCCGCATTTAAATGTAATGATAAAGGTACCAGTAGTAAAGGTGTAATTTTTATATATATATAAAATGAGTTCAATAGTTGATATGAAAATGTTTATCCTGCGTTAATATTATATAAATATCATTAATTAAATTCCATTGAGCAGGTTATATCAGTAGAGAAGACTACGCCACGATATAGACGACTGTGTATGTGGAGAACCGAAGGTAAGCGAACAGAGCTTGAGGCCTCGCGAGCCTTAACATGGCTGCACAGCTCTGCAACTGTAAAAAGTGTGGCCCCCAGGACACAACACCCTATGATACGCAGGAACAGATTGCACGAATCACTTCGCACTAGATAGTTTCATGACTAAACCATACACTTTGCTGTCTGCAATCAGCTTATGATGCACACAAAGGTGTGCTGGTTTTAAACATGCTAAGTTTCTGGACAGGTCTCAAGTTAATTGTATTTGCAGTGATAAGCGCGGAATAGTGAAGGCTATAGTGATGAGTGATGTCTCAATTGCAACGAATTTATTTCTGCACTGTACAAGAAATAATGCAAACTTTGTCAAAAATAATTTCGCACAATTTCCTTCTACCACCTCCAAATTGTTTCAGTTGGGGAAGGAATATGTATCTGTACCATTTGAGTAAGCATTATCTACTGCTAACAAAAAAAAAATAAAAAAAAAATATTTGAATTTATTTAAGGTATTTTTTGTGAAACTGTTTCTTTTGGAAACAATGTGTTTCTAGAAAGAAGGAATGAGATTAATTTGAGATTATAAATCAGTCTTAACTACATTAACGAAATGTCTGGTTTGAATCTTTGAATTTCAAAGTAGGTTATAAAGAAACATATTTCTAAATAACCTGACAGTAGAAATATCATCTGAAAATGATTAGATTATGCACCTCATAAGGCCAAAGAACCACAAAAAATATAACACCAGCAGTTGGGAGGAATAAACCATTTTATCAAAATATTGCAGACCTGAGGCCTAACTGACACAGACACGTGAATCATAGAATCGAGTATGGTATATCACAAGAAAATATTTTAAGGATTGATATAACTGAATGAAGAAACAATATCCCCACTTTGACGTTGGGGTACATACTTTCCTCATTGCTTAATGGATGTTTACCATGTGAACAACTCATTAGTAATTTAATGTAAGTATTTCGTGACTGAAATGATGTTATATCTGTCTGCTTTTGGAGATATCTTTGTATTTTAATATCTACACTGTATATATTTTGCTTACTTTATTTCATTTCATTTTGCTTCTCAGTGAAGTATCTTATATTGTGTTTTTAATGATAGTAACCATATTGTTTTCATCTTGTCGTTTATAAAAATGTACTTTTTTGTTTTCAGATGTACTGTTGAAAGATCAAGAGATGATAACTAAGAAGGAATCATCTCGAATTTTTTATAGATTAATTTGTAGAAATCCTGAAAAACCAAAAACGTCGAAGAACAATCAATGTATTCCATAACATTACCAGGCACCGAGCAAAAATATTGCTGATTTCCCTGCATATGTCATTGCATCCTGATAAAATGTTAGTCCTACGCCGGCCAGGTGGAAGCTACAATTAATTACGTTGTGGAAGGAATGAATTGCAAGTAGAGAACTGTGTTTATTTTGCATTAACAGATACTTACAAGTATAACTGGATGCAGATACTAGTCATTCGATCTATAAATCCCTGTCGTTAACTGAAAGGAATCCTCATGCTCCAGATCATAATTATAATACCAAACACTGGACAAGATGTGACTTTATCCCATCAGTTTAATTTTCTGCAAGTATGAAAACCGATGATAATATCGTCAATAATATAATCCGTAACTTCAATTAAACAAATAAAGTGTTAAATGTAAAAATTTAGTTATTGATGAATTAAAAATCTATTATGACACATATGTTCTGAATACTTTAGCTACTTGTAATAGAATAGTGGCGTAGCATGGATACTATTGTTTCTCCTGTAAAGGGAATATAATAATCCAGTTTTGAGTAATTTATATGTGTGATGATTTTTAATGATTGTGATAACGATTTTCGTACATTTCTCAGTTACTTCAACAGAAAATGCCATTTAATTTAGCATGCAAGCCAATACTTTTCCAGCAAGCCAGAATACATTGATCACGCTCACTTCTTGACTGACTATCTACAAGATAACATTTAGGCCTCGGAGATAGATATTCGCTGCACCAACCTCACCATTCTCTGTTAGTTGTGAACTGTAGTGCTAAGTTTCATCCCTAGGGTCAGTATTGCGGGTTACGGGATACCTCTTAATTTGTACACATCGACTGTAGTTGATTTATGGTCCAGTGCAATTAAATGGGGTTTCCAGAGACATTGTTTTATTCAAGTAGCTCGTAGCTGTCCGCTCCCTCTCCTAATTACAAGTTACCTCAGATGCTCATGTTTATTTACTAGCGCAAGAGAAGAAGAGGATAGGCTCAAGAGAGAAGAAGTCAAGAGCAGAAGATACGAAGAAAGTCGGCGCAAGTCATAGGGCATCGTAGGTTAACCATTAGAACCCACGTGTCAGTCATCCTGGCACACTCTTCCAATAGGCATAGCACGATCCTATATATCAAATAACTAATGAATTTACATTATTTATAATTGAGTTACAAAAGTATTTATAAATTTGAATTTTAACATTTTTGACTTTTTGGCTATGAACGCAAAAACTCATCTTTGGTATCATTGCTGGGTCAGATGTATTGAGGAAGCGAGGAAGAGTCTCTCACGACACTATGGTTACAACTTTACCAAATCTGTTGTTTTCGTGTACGGCTGATGCATCTCACTGTAGTTTCTGGTGGACATCATTTAAATCTTCCTGGATGTCTGTTTCTAATATTGATTGCCACAGGAGTAACAAACGTGCTGAAGACATGGCTCATGTATCCATAGTCACAATGTGTGAGAACTGTCAGCCAATTGGCTGCCCAGGGAGCGGCTCCCTTTTGACAATCGACGCTTTCTTTGCAGTCATTTAAAAGTAGCGACGAAGCAGGAATTTTGCAAGGTTGGAGTGGACTGGCACCCACAAACAAACAAAATGCGTGGTTCCTCTCTATTTTACCGAAACTAGTTCATGCTGGGGAAAGGCGGTTGCGGTTTCAATTTCCGGTCCTACCATCCAGATTTCGATTTTCCGTAGTTTACCTTAATCTCCCTAGAAGAAAGTCGAGACAGTTTCTTTATAAATTGTTGTGTGACCAACTGAATCTACTGTCGAAAAACAAACTATAAGGACAAAAAAATTTCCATTTATTTTTGTGTTTAGGTGTCATGCCAGTCCGATTCCACCCCAAAGGTGCTGATTTTGCAAGGCTCCATTTTTATTTAAGAATTTAATTATCATTCTATCACACTGATTAAAACATGTAACAAATGCGTCTTCTGACTGCGAATTACATTAATGAACTTTAGGTTTTTTCATAATAAAGTGGATATTTCATTTCACATACGAGCGTTGTGGACAGGCTGTGAGCGGGAATGCGAGCAGACCGGGTTCCTGGAACCAGACGGGAGATGTTTTTTGTTTTGTTAGCGCGACTCCAAGCGAAGAACGGAGAGTGGGGGAAACGTGTCTCCTGATGGCGGGGGAATTGTGCTGGCCAACCAGATGTACAGAATCATCTTCAAGCCCGAGAAATACTGGAATTTTCTGATTTTTTTTCATGTGGTATGGCGAACGAGACGCGAGAGGCATTCTTTGCGGCCGTCGAGTCGAGTCGAGTGTGGTCTATTTGGCTTCCGCCTCCGCTGTCTCTTCTATAGTAGGCCTGGTGCTTGGCTGAATTAGGACGCCAGCTGATTTGTTTAAGCGGATGTGCTCAGGCAAAAGGCATTTCTAAGGACCTGTGCTACATGTTTCGTGCAGAACCGACAGGGCAATAGCATAAGGTTGCTTACACGTTATCCAATGTGTGGCGGGAGACGTATCAACAAAAGGTAATTATAAATCGCCAGTGAAGGACTCTGTGGCTAGTCTTATTTCAAGTTCATAACATTGCCAGGCCAACGATCCTGTTAGATCTCTCTCGCCGAGTGAACTGTCCATAGCCAGGAGCTAACATTTAATTCATAATTAAACATTCAGAATGTTGAATTATAATTACTTATTTTGGGTATTATTATAAAATATCCTGGCGTCCACAGAAGGTATCTCATTAATTTTAATTAATTTTTTCTATAAAGATAAGCTTGTTTGATTTCATGTCAGTAATTTAAACATGAAGTATTTAACGCATTCTTTAAGAATTGTTAGTTTGCATTCTTGACACCTTGTAAAACAGAACGTTGCATATTTTATATCAATCTATTTAATTATCGTTAACGTAAATACGCCTGTTTGTGTGGTATTAGAGGAAAACCCAATAAAAGCATTGATGATTTCTCATGTAAATCTAACAGTTCGCGCAAGTTCTTCCTATCCATATTCAAATTCAGTCACAATAATAATATTAATTATATTTCCTTAGTGGGCTAAACGGTATAATAAATAAAAAATTAATTATATTTCAAAACTTAGAAACAAGGCCAGAACTTTACAAAGATTTGCGTCTAAATCACAGAGCCCAAAGAGGCTCTTACGAGGACGAGGGCTATTGGATCTTAGCGTCCTTTGCTGACAAAAGATGTGATAGTCTAATATACCGAGTTACATCGACCAACCCTCATCGAGTTTCCCAATAAAATGTGGATTTTATACAATATAATGAATAAATAATCAAAACGTGATAGGGTTGCCACACTATATAACTGCTTTGCTATTTTTAATTTTAATTGAATGTTTCGATAATAACTTTCATACAATTTCTTGAAAAAATTCAGCACCGGTCGGGAGTAAAAGATGTAAATAAAAGGCCAAAGTATGGTTGCCTAACTTTTTTCAGGCAATAATTAAAGATTTACAGGTGTAAACAGGTAAGCGTGTATGAGTAATTTACCCTCATCAAGTTTCTTTGTATAATCTATTTAAAAAATGAAGTTAATTTTCCAGCAAACACGATGGTATAGGTTTGTCGTACCAAACGTATCTTAGGGCTGTCGTGAATTAAAGTCTTAATAATCGAGTAAAAGGGCGTATTGCAAAATAAATTGCGCTTGCTCATTTCTCCGTGTAATAGAGAAGGACGCAGAATAATAGTTGCAAGTGAGCATCCATATTGGATTAACCACTTTTTCATTATTAACGTTCATCCTAGTGAGCAAACCACGCTGTTTCTAATTTCCACTTATTTGTTTTGTTGGTTATTTAACGCCTTGGATCAAACATTGTAAACGATAAAATCTACAAGGGTTTTATATTCCATATAAAATTACAGGACCTCTGAACCTAGAAGTATCGATTTTTTGGGAAATAAATTATAGTTTTACGGAAACGTCTTTATAAATCTTAGCCACTTATTTGTTGAACGATCATAACACAAAGAAAAAAGTCTTTATAACGATTTGAAGTTAATGCTACTCTTATCGCATAAATTGAAAATCATGTCCGAAAAATTGAAGAAATTGAACATGAAAGTCAACATGAAGAAGCGGATTCGCGAATTAAGTTCTACCATCTTCGAATATTTTTATTAAAAGCCTCTGATACTGATGTTTTAACAATTTTGCTGGCCAATATGCATAAACTTCCTGATTCTGAAATTTAGTTGGCAGGTTCAGCAACTAAGATAAAAGAAATAATAAAGACCTGGACTACATCAACTGCACAGAATTAGCTTCGAAGTTGGGGTCCTAACGCATTTACAGGCTGCGACTACATCGCTGCTTTCTACAATAAAAGAAAAGTCAGACTTTTTTTTAAAAAGAAATAAATAAATAAAAGAGACCTACAAAAAAAACTTTTGAGGCATTAACTGATGATTCCGACATTTTCATGACGAAAAAATAAATTGAAGTAGTTCATGAGTTTACTGTTGTTACATATGGCGTAAGTGTTAATGAAGCGAAAAATGTATGTTCCAAACAAATTATTCGGCCAAAAAGAATTTATGAAAAAAAATTAAAGCTTTAATTCTATTATAGTTTCACCATACTAGTGATCGTTAAAACAAAAACATGATATATTAACTTCACCGGATCTCCGCCAGATGGTGTTGAAGAAAGATGAGCTTTCGGTGACAAGCTCTGGCACCATCTTCATATCTGAAGATGGTGACAGACTTTTCCCAAAGCTCATCTTAATTAAAAAAATCTGGCGGAGTTGCCGTGAAGATTATATTTCAGCCACACGCCGGCATAACTTTAGTTCACATATCAAAAACATGATATATGTTAGTTCTATGTGGTTTAATGCTGTCAATACTTACTGTGTAAAGCTAAGGCCTGAATCTTGCGGATGGTACTTGAATGGCTATTTGAAGCTAATAGGATTTCTCGGGTACTCAACACCCTGTCAAGTTGATGTTATACTACGCATTAGGATTAAAAATAATAACAACTAGTCAGAATTTGATTTCAATATTCAATCTTCTGATGATTCTGATTGTGAGTAATAATTTGTATATCATCTCTTCGCATTTTAAATGGTACAAAAAACTGAAAACCCTATACCATCACATCATGTGTGCAATAAAATTATCAGTATTTTTATATAGATTACGTAGAGAAATTTGATGAGGCTAAGTTACTCATACACACTTACTTTTTTATATTGCCTTGAAAAAGTTAGGCAACCTTGCTTTGGCATTTTATTTATATTTGTTTTCTGTCAATCGCCGCTGAAATTTTTAAGAAACTATATGATAGTTATTATCGAAAAAAATTTGTTAAACAGTTTTTAATTAAAAATAGCTGTGCAACCCTACCACGTTTTGTTTATTTATACATTATATTTCATAAAATATACATTTTATTAGGAAACTGCGAGAGGGTGGGTCGATGTTATTGGGGACTCGGCACCTCGGCAGTGGAAGGGCGCAGGCTTGTGCAGCCGCCTGTTGATCGCCTGGTTTCCACGCGAAGAGCTCCCTGTTCACTTTGCATGCAAGGTGATGTCTCTCGACGCGGTCATCGCCCAAGACCAGCACGTGGCGCCTCTCAGTGGGAGGCGGCGCCATTAATCACCGGCGTCTAGACGGCGACCGGAAGTGACGTCGCCGTCCCCGAGATTGCCACCCTGCGTGACGGCACGCCGGCCGGCTGCCCTGATAGGGCCATTCCTCAAGTGGCGAGAGCCGCATCGCCGGACCATCTCGCACAGGCTGTCGAATCTGAGCCGAGGAGAAATGGAAGTGAAGCCTTCGCTCAAGAATTTCCTACATAAATGTCAATGTGGGATAGCGAATTGCACATTTTTCAAATTATCGGTTTTAAAAGTTTTATCACCTACTTGATTTCAAACGTGGTTTGACAAACTAAAAGCACCTGCGCTTTAAAACTGAGAAATAAAACAAGCCACAACATATTGATTAAACAGCGGAACAATTATGGATTGGAATGAACTTAATTTTCCATCGTCACTGTTCTTCCAACTTGAATCGATAACATCATATATATTATTTCTATAAGGTATTTTTTTGTCACAAGCCTGTATCTTCCTTCCTTCTTAACCAAAATCAATGAATGAGATGTCATTTTAAAGCTTATGGTCTCCACTTTGGTCAAATCATATTTTAAGAAATGAACTTTTCCGAATTCGACCATTAAAGGGCATAAAATGTCAATATTTCTAAAAAGCTGTTTTATGTGTTACGAGTCATTTATCTAACTGGATACCTATCTGAAATCGTTTAATGAAGTATCATTTTAAAGATTAAGATCTCCTATTTAGTGACGTCATATATAAAGACAGATATTTTTCGGAATTCGACCCTTAAAGGGCAAAAGTATCAATATTTTTGCAATGCGTAATTGTGTCACGAGCGATTTATCTCCTTTAATATCTAACCGATATACATAAATGAAATATCATATTAAAGATTGAGGTCTCCGCCATGGTAACATTATATTTCAAGAAAAGAATTTTTCGTGTTTCGACCCTTAAAGGGCAAAAATGTCGATTTTTCTAAAATGCGTTTTTTGTATCTCGAGCCATTTATCTCCCTGGATATCTAACCAAAATCGATAATCCAAGTAGGATTATTAGGAGTAATGTCTCAGCTATGTGACATAATGTTTTAAGAAAGAATGTTTTTGGAATTCAATCCTTAAACGGAAAAAGTATAAATTTTTCAATAACGTATGTTTGTGTCACGAGCGATTTATCTCACTTAATATCAAACAGATATAGATAAATAAGGTATCATATTAAAGAATAAGGTTTCCGCCGTGGTAACATTATATTTTAAGAATGGAATATTTCGTAATTCGACCCTTAAAGGGCAAAAATGTCAATTTGTCTAAAATTCGTTTTTTGTATATCGAGCCATTTATCTCCCTGGATATCTATCCAAAATCGATAAATCAAGTGAGATACTGAGGAATAATGTCTCAGATTCGGTGAAATCATATTTTAGGAATGACGTTTTTTGAATTCAACCCTTAAAGGGAAAAAGTATGAATGGTTCTACAACGCATTTTTGTGTCACGAGCTATTTATCTACCTTAATTTCTAACCGATATAGATAAATGATGTATCAAATTAAAGATTAAGGTCTCCGCCGTGGTAACATTATATTTTAAGAAAGGATTTTTTCGTAGTTCGAACCTTAAAGGGTAAAAATGTCGATTTTTCTAAAATACTTTTTTTGTATTTCGAGCCATTTACCTCCCTGGATATCTAACCAAAAGCAATAAATGAAGTAGGATTATGAGGAATAATATCTCAGATTTGTGACATGATATTTTAAGAAAGAATGTTTTTGAAATTGAACCATTTAAGGGAAAAAGTATAAATTTTTTTATAATGCATTTTTGTGTCACGAGCCATTTATCTCCCTTGATATATAACCGATATAGATAAATGAGGTATCATATTAAAGATTAAGGTCTCCGCCATGGTCACATTATATTTTAGAAAGAATTTTTCGTTATTCGACTCTTAAAGGGCATAAATATCTGTATTTCTAAAATGCGTTTTTTGTGTCTTTAGTCATTTATCTCCGTTGACAATTATACAAAATTGATAAACGAGCTATCATTTAAAAGCTTCAGGTCTTCGTAATGTCTTCGGTTCCGTTACCACATTTTAAGTAGAAATTTTTAAAAATTCTAACCATAGAGGGCAAAAGTATTAATATTTTTACAATGCATTTTTCTGTCAGGAGCTGTTTATTCCCTTGATACCTAATCGAAATGAGTAAATGACGTATCGATTTAAATATTAAATTAGCCGCTATGGTCACATCATATTTTAAGAAAAAACTTTCTCCAAATTACACCCTTAAGGAGCAAAAATATCATCATTTTTCAAAACTTTTTTTTTACCTTGGTTGATATTTTATAAAAGGAATTTTTTTGAATTCAACCCTTAAAGGGAAAAATTATCAATATTAGTTATAGAACGTGTTTTTTAATTTTTTTAATACAAGCCATTTATCTCCTTCCATACCTATCCGAAAACGATAAATGACATATCGTTGTAAAATTAAGGTCTCCAGCTAGGTAAAATCATAAATTAAGAAATTTTTTTTTGGAATTTGGTTCTTAATGTGGTAGCGCGTATGAGACTGTTCAGAGCCAAGTCCCCTGATTTCAGCAGCGGATATCACAGAGATGTCAATAAACTTTTTTTATTCAATAAGTAGCTTTTCTGATATATTTTTTTTTGTTACGCAAACACTGTAGTTTTGCTATACAATTCCAATGTAAGCATTTTATTCGCACAGCAACAAATATTTCAGAGATGTTGATATGTTGTGTATTTTGTTAAGGTTGGTTTTATTCTACTAAGGTCAGTGACAGTTTGTCATAAATACAGTGTGTTCTAAATTTTCCTAACTGTTTCATAATATGTTGTGAGTATTTTGCTGCGTACCTATTAGACTAAATGAAATATTTGCTACAAAAGTACGGTTCTACTATTCATAATATTACAAGCATTCAACCTCACTATTCATCGCATTTTAATCGCGAAATTTTCGCACGGGTCGTCTAGTATTTTCCTAAAACCTCAGTATTATACTAGATCTTGGTTATTGGGGCTTGTTTTAGGACCCTATTTGAGGGTTTTAGACTCGTTTCAGGAGCATTAGAGCATGACGCAAGGTTTGGATATATCATTAGGACAAATTATTGCACCAGACAACTTCTGCGCAGTAACCGCCTCATATAGCCACGTTCATCAGTTGCAATATATTGGGATATTTCAGAAAACATAAATATTGGTCGGCAGGGAAGATGGAGGGCTTTACGTCACTTAGCAGTCGGACAGCGTGTGTGGTCGCTTCAGAAGTAACGGTGTCTTTATTGGATATGAATATAGTACTTCGATGGTAGCTTAATTCGCGTGTCGTTCTGTCCTTTTTGGGAGTAATTGTTAGTCGGGAAAGGTGCTGCGTCTAGACCGAGCGAATGGAGAACTTACCCATTAAGGGTCCGCCTAACAACTACTTACATACCTTTCCACTTCAATAATAATGTCCCTCATTTCTAAACACGTGGTGTAAATTGCTTTTGGCTGTAAACATTTGATGTTCACACCGGACACATTGCTGGCTGTTTAAAAGCTAGGAAGGACTTTAGTTTCATTCGCTTACAAGTTTGATTGGAAATGACCTTTAATGACTGCTTTGTGGGTAAATAGGGACCTACTGTTGTAATACCCTGGATTCGCCACATAGTCACCTTTATAGGCAAATTTCTCCCGAGTTAGGTGGCGAGTGGCTCCGTCTACAAACCAATCAAGAAAGACGGAATTGAATATGATCCGACACCACCAGGGGTGCGTTAGCACTTAAATTAGTTGAAAATTTTTTGAAACGGAATCAACTCTGGGAAACTCTGGGAAACTCTTGGCGCATCTTAAACAATGATTCTGGGAATTAAGGGTGGATAGCACACTAATAATGTATCAATATTTTTTCGCAGCACGTACCTTCCCAAACCGAACTCCGTGGTTGATATGTGTCGAGAATCTTCTAATTTACTATGGTCGCAGATGCCTGCGTAGCAAACGTCACGAATGCTCCACATAAGCCCTTATCACTAAAATTTTTTGGATGTCTGCTTCTTTTCTTGGGCCCAGGAAGTAATAATTTGACTAGGATACGACTTTCTTGAATGGGAACACGCACCAACAATGTGACTGGTCTTTCAGGCTGTGCACTTAAGGAATTTATTGCCAGATCTCTTGTACGTTCACCTGATGCCTTGATTCACTACATGTGCCCGGTACATAAAAGTATCGAATCTTCCCATAAGTATTACATTACATAGCTATCTAATGGAGTAGTGCCGAACAAAAATGCATTTTCACTCAATTTCTTACAAACTAACCCATAAAACCTTTTGAAATTTATCGAATCCATGAAAGATTTTTGGCGAGGATTTGGTACTGCTTCATGCACCTTTGACACCCAGTTGGGAAGACAGTAACTGCGAGTAACGGGAATGTTAAGGGTCATGAAGAAATGATTAATACAATGTCTGGGAGCGATTGTAGATCAAAATCTAGTTGGTTAGTCTGGGATTCGAACATGTGTCATTCTGAATGCCAAGTCGTAACGAAAACCGCTCGCCACAAGGCTTGGAATTAAACAACGAGCGTTTGTAAGTTGGCTTTTGTTATAACGCCTGGCCCTGAACTTTATTGCTCCCGCTTGTGCAGTATCCTGTTTCTTGAGATGTAGCGTATAGCCACACAATAAAACACTTCTGAAGATATACAGCTGATTCGTTTCTCGGTATGGATGGTTACAAACCTACGAATATGCTATTTGAGTGGAGAAGTCTGTATCGTTGTCTCATCCATGAAGATGTTTCTGTTAGTCATACCTTTTTTATGCCGGAAACGCCAACATAGGAGTCCTCAGAAACTATGTTAATGATTTTTTCATTAAGCTAGAGTAATGGACCAATGTTTCGTGTCAAACATTCTCACCACTCATAGAGCACTTAGAAAAGTGTAAATGCTTATGGAAATAGCACAAAATAAAACATTTTACAGTGTGAAAATCGTAATATCACGCTTAGGTTTCTAAAACAATGCAGAGACTGAATATCCAGATTCTTAAAGAGAAGATTCTTCTGGGTGGTAAAAAAGCGTTGGCATGTGACCTGAACATTCCAGCTACAAATTTGACACTTAAAAATAGGTAATGAAGGGTGGATATTATCTGTGTTACAAAATTGAAGGGAGAACTGTCATTGCTTATCATTGCTTAGTACTCCGTTTCAGGGCTGTAGAAGCAGTAATCTGCTGAAAATCCAATTCCTGTCTAAACAACTTAGTACAAGACGGTTTTTGGATGGATTTAATATCTGCCAGCAATTCTTCACTTCAAATTTTCCCTTACAGTTCTGAAATATGTGACCTCAGAAAGGCACACAGTGTTGTGAAATATCTAGCCGATTTGATTGGTCGCTTATGAACAAGCGTAAGACTTAGTTTCTTCTATGACGTAGTCGGTTGGTGTACAGACAGAAGTTTGTGGTTGGTTGCTGTATCACCAGATGTAAACATGGATGTAAAAGGGGAGATGAGATGTTGATACGACCTATCTCGGTAAAATAAGCACATTTACGGGAAAAAGTGTTTTTTTTTTTATTCTACTGTTACGTCCAATTTACTGCTTACGCATATTCCACCCTAATAAAACAAAGTTACTTCGAATCTCTTGTATCATTTCATGCTATAAAAATTTGTCATTACGACAGAATTGTAAAGAAAACATAGAAATGAATAGAGTGGACGCATATGATTCATCAAAGAATTATTTCCTTTTTTTCCGATTAAATAAAAATTCTAAAACAAAATAAATACAAATAGGAAATGTTAAATCGTAATTTGAAAATGTCTCAAATAAATTCGTCCTTCATGTTTAACGGATTTTTGCTTTCACTTTGGTTATTCTGACAACAACCTCATTTCTTCTCTGCAATGTTTTAAGTCACAATTACTTCAGTATTACAATAAGACGTACCGCGTTTCATTTATTCGCCTGAAACAAAACCAGAACTGAAAGATTTCCAAAGTAATTCTATTTCATTATGAAACATAATATTAACATTCGTCCGTTTCATGTAGTACAAATTAATGAGAGTCTTTCAATCATTTCATGAGTTCCAAGTTGCGTATTCGTTGATACTTCTGAATGGTCTGCACTAAAGGCAGAAAATGTGGGATCTATTTTTGGAAAAATAAACGATATCTGAGTCACGACTATAGTGTACTGTTGTGTCAGCATATATAACATTCCCTATAAATATAACAAATAGAGAAATTCGAAGTATTAGTGTAGTAATAGTACTTTTTACAATTTTACTAACAACGTAGAGCTTAAATTGATTTATCGAAGACATGTATTGAAAGTATCTGTCAAGACATTCACGTAATTCATACCTGTTGTTTACATAATGAAACGCGTACGTTACCTATAAGTTTGGACAGAGCGACGCGCAACACAGATAAATAATGTACCAATAACTTGGTAGTAAAAATTTATGATTGCTGTATTATTATTTCGCTGATTAGATGACTTAGGACTTTCTAACGGTGCACCCGAAAAAAACTCATAATAGGAAAAAATTACTGTTGAATCATGACTCGTTCTGTTACTGAATGGTGTAACATAAGGAATTTTACGTAAAAATCAGTAAAACTTGATATAGACATTATTTATTAAACCTATGCTTTATTTTTAGTAGCATAAGCAATAATGTATACGATTACAGATTAAATGTAGAATACCAGCAGAAATCTTCTAGTCTAAGGATATCAGAATGATGTGTAAAACGTACAGCTTTTGCAATATAAACTCATACGTTAAGCTGTGAATTATACCTAACTAGTTAATTACTCTGAGAAATCTATTCTGCTGACGAGCTATTAATTACACGCTTCTCTGAAGTACATTTTGCGAGAATGAATTGCATCTCTCCCTTAACAGTAATTTGGTTACCAACATCATAATTTAATGGTCCAAGTTTTGTTGCATTCATATACGTTGTAGAACCGTATCCCCATAATTTGCGACTCATTACGATATGAAACACAGTCATTAGAACTTGTAAATTTTAAAGTACGTGTTAAATGACCTGTACGTGTGCCGATTTAACATGGTTAACCGGTTATAACGTAGCAGCCTGCAGAGCTTAATGAGCAAATGAGAGCTTTGTACGCATACATTTGCTAGCTGATGTTGTTAGTTACTGTTTTCGTTGTAACTGTTTTTAAAATTCCTGAATTAAAAAACGAAGAAATAAAGAATTTACTTAATTCCCGCGAGATGCTGTTCCATGAAGTGTTCTTTTCTAAATGCTTGAGAACATGACGCACGGAAGCGTGTAGAACAAAGATACAGTTTATTCGTCTGATATTATTCTAAATGTTGAAAAATAATGTTTATAGTCTGGTGTGGTGATGAATGTTTTCGTTTTTTTTTCCATCAGCATTCTTCCATAACAGAACTTATTTCCGTATATTTTGGATGTTTCAGTGCTGTCTTTTCTTCAGAATACTGAGAGCCCAGTATGACAGTTAATCTATCTATTTGTTATTTTGAAACAGTGCAACTAGATGTATCTCCGTACCATACCTCTCTGTCGAAGTATTGTAACAGTATTATAACAGTGTGGACCAGTGATTCGCACTCTGCGTATGTTCTGGTAGGAAAACCTGACTTCGCTTCCATATATAATCTTTTATTTCGTCATATGGGTTGAGAAAAACTACACAGGGCACTTCTATTGGATTATTTCAAAAAGACGATCTCCCAAGGTAACTAAGTTTTGGAACTGACGTACTAAAATATGTTTCGTTGAAATTATTTGAGGATAACAGGTGAAAGTTGCGACTCCATCGCCAGTCAGTTCGCATGGCGTCATAAAGTCGTTGATGAGTTTATCACATCGTCTTTAAGATTCCAGCACCTGCTGGGTATATACATCAGCGTGTTAAGTGTACACTATACGATAGTCAGTTCAGCGGAATATAATTCAGTAACTGATATATATCCCAGGGGGGAAAAAAGAGGGCCGCGAGTAGTGGAGAATTGTCCTTATGCCAATAGGTATTTTACGAATTGAGCTCATAGTGTAGCCGAAGGAAACTAAAAATAAAATTTTCCTGAGTCTACACGAGACGTCCCCTTACACCTTAATTAAATTCCTGAATGAATGATTAACATTTGTGTTTCAGATGAAAAATGTGGGTATAAGATGTATTGGTACAAGAACTTATTTATTATAATATACGGCAGTAACAAAACCATTTCATGATCATACTTTTATGGATGTATGTCAATTACGTCTGTGTTTATTTTCAAATATTAATCTAAGAGACTAATGCGTATATCTAAATACGACATTTCGTACTGTTAACCTACAGTGAACACCATGGTATATTCCATTAATGGAAGGTTATTTGGCATGTTCTTGTATTAGACTTTCGATACGACTTAAAATTAATTCAAAACTCCGGTAAGAAGCAGAAACACAAAATTTTCTCTGTAGATTTCCTACAAAAACCATATCCATCACGTTTTTCTTCATAAGGTTTATCATTATTCCGTATTTCTTGCTAAAATGGTAATGTCGTATATTTCTCATAAGCTTTCGTAAAAAGAGGATTCATAGGGAGAGTACCTTTCATGTGTAATCTCACTATAATTCATCTTTTTTACGAGAAAAAATGTGGTGGAACATACTGCTGGAATACATGCAAACATATACGTAATATCCACAAACAAGTTGATGCTAATCTAAGTCAACGAAACATTTGTTACAAACACAAATCAATTATTATTGAAACATGTCCTTCTTTGGTTAAATAATTGTTAGATAAATAAATTATGGCGTAGGCAAATAACTTTGTTTTAGCCACACGTTTTAGGCGTCAGTGACAAAAAACACATATATATATACATATATATATATAAGCAAAAGGTGGTTCCCTTTACACTATAGAGATTAAAAATAATAATAATAAAAAAACACGAATTTACAAACAATCTTTGACATTTTTATTTTCCTTTTAACAAATAAAATCAAAATGAACTTTATTTCTTCCAATAAACACAAGTGATTGACGTTGCTCATTAATTACAGCCAAAGGCCTTCGCAATTCATGTTTGGTCTAGCTCAGTGTATGGTCTGAAATATCTCACGCGTTACTGAGAATTTGTAAAGTGAGTTCTGGTGAAATCTATTGTGGCACGAACTATTTCCTTTACCGTTCATAGGTAGGAGAGATGACTTGTATAACGGCAAGTTGTCATTACGTGATCCCTGCTCAGCGCAGAGAAGGCTGCGACAGATGGAGTCGTGTTGCGCTGGCAGCGTCACCTCTGGCAGTGTATGTGGAGCCGTGCTGGGCAGGCGGTTGAGCAACTATCAGCAGTCAGGAATTGTCCACCCGGCGTTGGCGAACTCCAAAACCAGCTAGCAGGTGCCAGTCCAAGATTCAGAGATTTAATCCTTCTCCTGGTGTCAGCCTGTCCGTAGGAAAACTCGGATTGCATCCTTCTCAGGGCCCTCCAATCACTTGTCTCTGGCAACCATACCTGGGGACCGATAGGAAGAATTTAGCGCATTTCTAAACAGTTCCGTAATGTTATTCAGTATTCCATTTTCACTTCTCCACGTGCAGAAATTACACGCACTCATTCGTTTCCGCTATCTCCCACCATTTTCTGGCCTAGCTCACTTGTAGCTTTCCGTACATCTGCGAAATACCCATGCTGTGTCGACGCGGCGATAAATTGTATCTATTTACCTTGGCTTTCATTCCAAACCTCGTGCTCCCCCCCTCCCCCCTCCCGCTCAGAGTAGGTCTTTGGGTAATCCCCCTGAAGTGTTCTGGGTATTGTTATCCACCTACCTGCCAGGTAGTTGGACCACCCGTATCTGTGGTCAATGTTCTGCATTTTAGTCTGTGAAGGAGTGAATAATATGTAGATATTTATTATGTATTATTCGCGAGGCACACTGATTGCCTTGATCACATGTGACACAGTATTATTCATGTTTATTGGTGAATATAAGAGCTATGTGAGAAAAGTAATAAGACTGGTAACAATGCGAGCCATCTGGCAACGCTGTGTCTACCGGTCTGTGCTAAACCGGCTTGTTCGTCCCTTCCACATTCTCAGTCCGAGTTTCAACTCCGTTTAGCGAACAAATTATTTTTGGCAGCGTCATCAGCGAAGTTGCGTTTTTGTTGTGTGTTAGGAAAATTGGTATTTAGAGCAACGTTGTGCAATCAAGTTTTGTGTTAAACTTGGCAAATTGGCGAGTGTGACCTTCGAAAAGTTGAAAAAGGCCTATGGGGAACATTGCTTACCAAACACCGAGCGTCCTGGGTGAACGGTTAACGTTCTGGCCTCGCATTCGGGAGGACGCGGATTCGAATCCCCGTCCGGTCATCCAGATTTGGGTTTTCCACGGTTTCCCCAAATCACTCCAAACGAATGCCGGGATGCTTCCTTCAGATAGGGCATGGCCGAGTTCCTTCTCGTTCCTTGTCCCCAGTCCCTTCCAGCCTCTAATGACCTTAGCCGTCGACGAGGCGTAAAGCAATAAGTAAGCGAAGCTTTGCAAGCTGCAACAATTCATTTTTGGAAGACCGAGAACACGTTGAATATCAACCTCAGAGAGACCTTCAACTTCAAGAACTGACGAAAACGTGCAGCGTGTGAGGGCTCTTGTGAGATCAGACCGTCGTTTAACAATATGGAAGATGGGTGAAGAGTTACATTTAAACACTTTCACCGTACATCAACGTTTGACAGAAGATTTCGACATGCGAAAGGTTTGTGCCAAAATGGTGCCAAAAAACCTCACAATTGAACAGAAGGAAAATCTAAGTAACTTGTACGTTGACCTTCTTTAGAGGATTGACAATTACCAACAATTTTTCAATCATGTGATCACAGGTGATGAATCCTGGATATTTTAGTACGATACTGAAACAAAGAGGCAAAGCGAAGAGTCATCTGCTCTTCCGAAAAAAATGTCTGATTTGCTTTTTTGACATTAGGGGTATTGTGCATAAAGAATTTGTTCCTCCAGGACAAATTGTCAACCAGGTGTTTTACAAAGGCGTCCTTCAAATCCTCAGGAAAACAGTGATTCGTGTGAGACCAGACATCGCACACAAGTGGATGATTCATAATGACGGTGCCATATGTCACACAGCTTTCTCCATTAGTGAATTTTTTACCTCAAAATGCATTCCTGTTGTTCTACAACCCCCATATTCAATTGACTTTTTCCTTTTCCCACAATTGAAACATGTCTTAAAAGGCCGTCATTTTGGAACTCTGGAGAACTTTCAAAAGACTTTGACTGACGAGTTAACAGCCCTACCAGTTGAAGTCTTCCAGCGCCGCTATCAAGAGTGGAAACAATGACTGCGCCGGCGTATGTCCAAGGGAATTACTTTGAAGGCGATAATATTGTTATTTGAAATAAAAAAATCGATCTCATGACTTATCTCATACACCTCGTATGTTACATATGGCAGTGAAGATATGTTAAATAAATACAAAACGCGTATGACGTAAAAAGAGTTTTGTTAATTTGCAAGACCGGGGACCCATAATAAAAAATCATTATAATTTGATTAATGATTTTCTTAAGTTATGATGATAATAAAATAGTTCTCTGTGCAACTGGAACAGCTAAATTATTTTCATCTGAAAATTCAAAGCACAAGAAGAATATTAAACAGAAACGCTTCAATGGTGCCACAGTATTGTGAATAATGTTGAGTTGCTGCACGGCATGTACTCATGAACGCATCAAGCTCGCTAAAACATGTTGACATTACCAGGGTCGGCAATAATCGGCAATAACCATTAGTTTGTTCTGTCTAATAGTGTCGTTTGGTCATTCCTGAACTTATTGGAATATCATCAAGTGTTAGCATACTCTTTCTGCAAGCGGGGATTGTAACCTTCATCCAATTTCATAAATCCTCGCAGAGAAATTTTGGGCAGCAAATATATTGTTCAGAACTGTCAATGCGCAATGCCTATTATGTTGGAACTCATATTGGGTCCACCTGTTCTTCCTGGCAAGTGTCAGGGGTAAAGAAATCTCAAAACGGTTTTATGTCTCTCAAGCCTACCACACGAGTAATAATAAGACTCCTTAAATAATTCCTAGTTAACAATATAAATAATTATGGTATATCAAACGAACCATAACACATTTAGTGTTTGATAATATTGCATAGGTAGTTGCACAACTCATTCTATTGCTCGTAAATACACTGAAGTGCCAAAAGCAATGCGATTTCTCCTAATATCGAGTGGGAGCCCTTTTGCCTGGCGAATTGCGCAATCCGTCGTGGCATTTACTTAACTAGCCGTCTGAAGTTCCCTGAACTTAGAAATATTCAACCATGCTTCCTCTACAATCATCCATAATTACGAAAGTGTTACCGGTACAGAACTTTGTGCACGAGCTGACGTTTCGTTCAGTCCCAGATATTTTCGATTGAATTCATGTCTGGCGGTCCAGGTGGTCAAATCATTTACTGGAATCGTCAACAATGTTGCTACAACCAATCACGTACAATTTTTGCGCGGTGATATAACGCGATGTCCTCCTCGTAAAGTACATCATTTTTATAAAGGCCATAAATAAATGCAAATGGTCTCCAAGTACCTGAACATAACCATTTGCAGTCAATGGTCGTCTCTGATTGGCCATAGGTCCCAGTCCATGCCATTTAAGCACAGCTCATACTAGAATGGAGCCGCCAACCTCTTCCATAGTGTAACTGTTAACCTGCTTCTGAGGCCTCGTGGAACTTGCGCTAAAACACTAACCTTCCCATTAGCTCGTACCGACTGAAATCTTGACTCATCTTGACCACGCAACGTTTTTTCGGGTTATCATGTGTCCATCAGGTGTATTCACGATCCCAGGAGAGACACTGCAACCGATGGCATTTTGAAGGCGATCCGCACGCAGTCTATCGTATCCAATATGTTACAATCATTGACAAAAATTGTGGATAATCTATGTCTGTGTTTCCCCATTAATGGTAAGCGTAACCCCAGGGGTACATGAGGTTGCTTCAAGGGGTCGCGCGGTACTCGTTTGGTGGAAGTAACCACTAAGATAATTAAAAAAAAACTATCACCAAAATATTTTTTTTTATTATTTGTTGATTTTTTATGAGGTTTGTTATTGGATTAAAATTTAATAAATCTAGTATAACTGGTTTCATTTTTAATCATTTCAGCTATAAGGGGTACGCAAGGTTGAGCTATTTCTTTAAGAGGTACTAGGGAAAAGGCAATTGGCAACCACTGATCTAGCTTAACACATTGACCGTCTTTAAGCTTTTGTAGTATCCGCTGTTGGTACTGTACACTACTATGCTCATTTTGTATTATAACAATGATTTATATTTATGTGATTGTTAGCCGTCATAATATCACGTGGAACCGCGGTTCCATCAGGGATTTGCAATCCTGATCTTTCACAAGTATGTAGTTGATTTACAGTGATTACATGTGTTTGTAGGTTACTAACGATTATGAACTAATTCTTTAATTATATGGTACGTGTTTCTTAACTCTAAACAGGAATCGCTTACGGCATCGATAAGTGATTAGTACTGTTATGTTTGTAGCTTCACTCCATTCTTTTAATAAAAAGCTTTTCAGCAATCAAGTTCATACCAATTTAGTACCGTGTATCAGAATCTAAGTATTAGTATTCAATTCATGAAGTCTTTTATTTTTTGTACTGCAACTTCTAGAATCACCGCTTTAGTAATACTGTTATCAGCTGCAGCTTTGGGGATCTATATGCTATAATGACAGCAGTGATAAAAGCAAAAACGACCGAATAGAGAAAACTAAAGACTAGGACTGATATAAGTTTCATATCTAATTTTATCATTAATACAGCTCTAACTAGCTGTTAATGCCTCTAGCAACATCAAACCCTGATAGAAATTTAACCTGTTCCAGCACATTACAATTTCACCGCAATACTTTTTTTAAATCGTAAATTACTCGTTTTCTTAGAGCAAAAGTTAAATATATACAAACAAACTGATTGATGAATAGAAAATGGGTTGGTGGGTAATGAAAGATAGATGAATCTCCGAGACAGAACGGTAAACAATTTTTAAAAGAGTTTTGTAGATAGACGTTATCGACTTTGGGACATTATTGATTTATGGAATGGTAAGACGGATTTGACCGTGTCATTAGATAACCAAAAAGAACTCAATAATTTCCTATCGATAAGCCAGACACGCGATACTGATTATCAAGTAGAAAGCAACCTTTTTGATAAAAAAAATGTATAATGGTCTAGTATTTAAAAATCAAAAAGCGAAACTATAAGAGCAGAGGACCTAATTGGAATCCATTCCAGAGTTTTGCACACCGACAAAACAATCGGTGGTCAGATTCTTTGGTGCATTTTATAGAGAAGAAAACTCTTTCCACTTACGACAACCACGTTGATTCGTAGTATTAGTAATAGAGAAAACACGACAGTGCCAAAAAAATTTATTTGTCCATGTATACTTATGTCAAATGGGATTTATTTTTCTGTGCTATTGTTATAAATTTTAACCAAAACAGTTCATGGCATATTTGTTATGGAGATTTTAAATAGATAAAAAAGTCTACTGAAAATGAAGTAATAAAAATAACTATTAAATACCAGTATTTAGCTTGTAATTTTTGGTTAGATACATGTTAATTTTAACAATGACATAAATATTAATACTTATTAAAAGAACTATAACTAAGCAGGATATCTGTTATCTTCTATCTTCTTCTTCTGTCTATCTATCTATATCTATAAAATGAAAACCGGATATATTAGTCTTATAAACACTCGGAAACTACGGAGCAGATTTCGATGGAGTTTTCACCGTTTTAAAGCTTAGAATCTCAATTTAGTTATTTGGCATGTCTTATGTTTCAACGACAAATAACGCAGGAGCATTAACGTATGATGAAAAATCACTAAGATGGAAGGATCACTTCATACTAAACGCACAACTGCAATGTATTTGACCATAGCCTTTAATGAAAGAAATAAGATTAAATTAATTAATTAAATTATAGATAACTTTACAATAATAACTATTTTGAACACCAAACAAAACTTGAAGTATTCTTTATTTTAATTCGGGGTATTCAATTTTTAATCGCCATAGATAGCCGTAACTTGAAGTATTCTTTCCTTTAATTCCAAATATTCAGTTTTTAAGCGCCATAGATAGCCGTAAAAACAACAGAGATTTTTTTTAAGCACGATCTCTGGACCATGTCTCTGGTCTTCAGCATTAGTCTTTTGTTTACAATAATTATTCTGGATTAACTTTTTATATTTGTTTAAAGGCTGAATCTGCGGAGTTAAACTATCCGGCGTTTCGAGCAAAAAGTATATCCATTCAATTCGCAATTGAATCAAATATGAGTTTCTAACTTAATCTAGCGTTGTTCAGTAATGTAGTAATGCAATTTCTTAACTAAATTAACGAAGCTAGATATACATGTATCTTTTCGGACGAATGAAAATATTGTACGCTCAAATAAATATCAACCCACCCGGTTTTTTTTGGCAGGGGCGGGTGAACCTAGATTTTCTTTAACTCCGAAAAAGTTGGCGCGAATTTTATGAAACTTTCCACAAATGTTTCTCATTGCGGGAATAAAAATAGGGCACGGGTAAATCTAAGCCAACTATACCGGGCAACGCCGGGAACTCTGCTAGTATGTATATAAAAAACACAAAATATAGTGCATTTGAATTAGGATTTACTCATTAACAATGCATAACGTATACATTGTATCCCCGACAGAGAGTTACTTAAGGTTCCAGTTTCTTTTTGCAAGTAAATAATTAACAACTTAGTTGCTTTTACGAAGTTAGTTTTCACGTGTTTTATCAGTGAGTTGTATATCTTTCCCCACATTTATTTTGGAGATGTTATTAGTTTTGACCATTTTAGGACTGTCCTGTTGATAGTACCTAGGACTTAGCAGTAAGAGACTGTTAATGTTTTTAGTTGTAGATAAGTAGCAAGAAACTAAATATTGTAACTTCTCAATATAAATTAGGAAAATATGAATAAGTAACTGACAAAGGTTTTAATTAGATAACGTTTTGAAAGAACGTTGCCAGTTTTCTGAATTTAATTTGAAAGCACTGAATTATTTCTAAATGAAAACATTGCTGATGTAACGCCATAAATACATATAATATTTTATTTAGTAATAAATTATAATCTGTATAAGCACCCGGTAAAGGAAGTACGCATGTCAGAAAAAATAAGTTTCTATAGCCTAATTTAATTATCTGTGTTAATATGAAAAATAATAATAATGTGTAGAACGATGTACCATTTCTTCTAGAAAAATCTCCGAAACAAATGTGATCCACACCATGGTTGATATCATTTAATAATTTTGTTGGGTGATCCAAATATTAATCTTCTCAAGTTCTTATACACTAATCTTCTACAGTTCTTATATACGTTTGCATTTATAAAAGACTTTTCAGTGATTAACATTCCTTGTGGGATGAGATACTCCTCACTCCTAGTGACGCCTTCTAAATATACAGATAGTTTTATTAGTAAGTCTTGAATTTCGACTGCTATTGGTAGGAACATTGACTACTCCTGGAAGTTTATCCACGCGTTTTACTGATGTTTGGCTATTTTAAATTCTAAGGATAAAATTATCTTGGGTGGTTTACCATATATGTTAACATGCAATGTATGAATGGCTATATGTGGAGATACTCTGTTGTTAAAGTAGATTACATAAGCCGTCACCTTCCGCTATCATGTTATTGCATTACACTATCGGGAAATTTTCGGTAAGACATAAGATACTGAATGCCATTATTCGTTAGAAATGATGTTATTATTGACACTAATATATCCACGATACACATGATACTGCGTTCTTAAAATCATCTTAATGATTTCCAGCTACAGCAGGTATTTTGGTGATACCAGAGTGTATGGCGGCCAACGGCATTCATTAGCTGTTTGTCTGAAACGATATTTACACACATCAATATAACCGTATGTGGCAGAATGACTGAGGCACTTTTACTAGCAACAGAAAAAATTGTACCAGGTGCGTTCTCACTGTGACTAACTACTCTGGAGCCCATTCCTGGAGGACAGCTGGCATCTGGCCTGCTGTTACTGGCCAGTCTGCAACATACGCCGGGTCAGCTTGGAGATTTACGCAGAGCTCAGCCAGGCCGCGGGCTCTGCCAGCTGCGATTTATAGACACCGACTCGGAATTGGGCGGTACAACATTAATGGCTCACTGGCCGCGCCTTTGTCCCCCGGAAGGCCTGCAGACAATTTTAATAAATTAGAGGTACATGGCAGTTCAAGTGTTGGTCGGCGCCCTCCCACCAAGTGATGGAAAATCGTCGGCCACCTCCTCACGTATTAATGACAGTAATTGCGAATCTCTGCTGCAGGGCCTAGAATACCTGCGCGAGGTGAGCTCTAATCAATGCAACGAGCACTGCTGAATCAGAAGCGCCTGATTATATTACTTGGCTGCTTTCCGACAACGATTGCTGCACCAGCACAAGTAGTGGCGTAGGTTTAGCAACGAGTGTTGCTACATCAACAGCAGAGTTTTAATTTGACTACGATGTTTAAAGCATTTAGTCATTTATAGTTAATTCGTTTCTAAAACATACAAACTGCGAAGGCATTAAGAAAGGTGGTGAAGCTATAGGATTTTCTTTCTTTTTATTTTGTTGAATCGGTCTTAAGTGTACGTGTTAGACTGCAATTAATTCCAACAAACAATTTAACTGAAACAGATCCCATCAGTAAATAAAACTAAATGTCATACTGTCATTCAGTTTATTTTAAAACAATTTTTAACTCCAAAAGAACCCTGTTCCAAGACTATAGAATTATATTTATTTTTATTTCTCTTGCAGCGAAAACCATTTGCTAAAATAAGATACAAAGAGTCAACGTATAAACATGTGAGAACGATATTTTGAACAATTCTACACAAATAAAAATTAACTTTCACTTCTACTTTAACACATCACACATGTCAATTTATACAATGCCCTGAACGGTGCATAGATGCCGGTTGTTATGTGTTGCAATACAAGAACAGGATTCCATCAATGAAAAAAAGTTGTGTCATACTTCAAAAACAATTTTATTGGTTATTTGTCACTAATAGGGTAAAATAAAAGCAGTAGATCAAGAACTTCGTAAGCTATGATCCGGATATGCAAAGGGGAAAAAATTTCTTTTTACCTCGTAAGTATTCCCAAGAATTTTTCATCGATTCTAAAGGCAAAAATAAACATTTCATTCTGTTTTTTTTTCCCCTTAGTTCGTTTGAGCTCGTAAGTATTTTATAGTAAACAAAAGACAAATTTCACTATACAGAGACTTGGCGCGAGCAACGCGAATGCGATTATGTTGGATGCTGCCATTTGCTACACATTTTGTAAGATTTACACCGTATAATAAATTAGAGGAAAGCGGATTATTATCTAACCAAAACGGAATGAAATTTCAGAGGGTACTTTCTGCTACTGACATTTACCAATATTTTTGCTCCAGGGCGTGGACACAGAATAGTTGAAATTTTGGCTTCACTGAAAGCGGATCATTCCGTATACAAATAACGCCTACAAATAATTCAGTATTTTGTTTCTGTTTTCTGTCTTTTATCTTTATTCACGTATGGCAGACAATGAAACATAGAAAAAGTATTTGCTGAAAAGTTATTGTTTCTGCGGTCAAAGCTATCAAAGAAAACAGAAGTCACAGTTGTAATGCAGCGATTCCATGTAACATTTTTTTTTCCCTCCGTTATGGCATCTTTTTAACTGCAAGAAAAAGAAAAAAAGAAATCATTCGTTTTTAGTGAATTCTTATTATTAATTATTCAGTGTTATTATATTACAGTTGCTCATCAGAATTGTTTATCGTATCACAGAATCCATGTTTAGAATTTGGATACAAAGTAGATTTTGTTCGATCAGCGAAGCGTAACTTAAAAGCTTGAATGATAAATTTTAAATCGGTAACATCATTATAATTTGAAACATGTGATATTTTTAAACCTTGTAGTTACTAAAACTTGCATAAAATTGTCTTTCATCATAAGCAACATTCCAAATTTTCATCGTTTTGTCACATTAGCTAGCAACTGGCCATGACATACTCACTATTACCATCTTCAGATACCCATCACCACATCTACTGTGAGTTATTCAGTTGCATAAACATTTAATAGAATTGAAGAGTTCTTGAGTTTCTAGTCGGGTCATGACGTTTTAATCCTAAGACCAATTCTTAATTAATTCATTTAAGCAACAAGTTAACAGCGTAGCATTTTTGTTTTTTAACTTCTTAACGTCTCTTAACAGCGAGGTTTTTAGAGGCGGGAAAGGATTGGGGGCAAGTAATGGGAAGGAATTCTGACAAGGAATTTTGAAGGAAGCATCCGGGCATTTGTCTGTGAGTGATTTGGGAAACCATGGAAAACCCAAATCTGGATGCTCGGACGGGGATTCGAACCCGCGTACTCCCGAATGCAAGGCGAGAACGCTAACCATTACACCACCACTCTCGGTAAACAGCCTAGCGTTATTCCTCCATTATTGAACTGGTTTTCTGAAGTCATTACCTATACAAATCCGTTAAACTCATCAGTCTGACAACATTTTATTTCATTTGGTTGTATGTTTTATAAAAGGAAAATGGTACTTTTAGACAGGTGCGAAGTTCAACAATACTCCATTGACTTAAATAAAAAGGATGTGGCAGAGACCGGGGGTGGAGAGGGGACATGACGGCATAAGAAGGCGCACCAATAGATGTTTCACATAAAAAACTGTTTTCATTTCATCCCACAGTAAGCAAAGAGGAGTTGCTAATATCTAGCAACACATTGTTTGGGTAAGTTGAATTCATATCATTCTTGAGCTGTGATTTGAGCTTAGATATACAGACACTGGTACTAGTTAGACACGAAAATGTTTCAAAATTAAAGCTTTTAGGGTTTTTTAGCCCACTCAGTTCAATATAGAAAAGATAACACTAGTGCTCTGAGGGACGGATAGTGCGGTACAATGTGTCAGCAATGCATCACTTTCAGGCGGAGAGATCCTTCAGTGACGAACCGAAGTCTCTAAGCTTGCCTAATGCACACGGCCAGGCGAATAATTTACGGCACGCTGAGATTAGCGGAATTCTTGGCGCCGCCGCAGCGCTCTCTTCCCAGGACGGACAATTTTAATAAATCAACAGCACAGCGTAGCAGGCCTCAAGCAGCAGTGAGTGAGGTCAGTAGAAAAACCGCCGGACTTCTAATTAAATATGCTGCCTACCCATTAATTTAATACCAACTTTTATTAATTTTCAAATTTGTCTGCTCGTCTTACGTTAGAGGGAGAGTAAATGAAATTTTTTTAATGTAAATATACCGTTGCACTGACCTCGGATAAAAGATAATATCGCATCTAATTTAAGTCATAGGAAAAGGGCCGTGCACATCCGTTCAATAACTAAAGTAACAGACATCTTAAAAAGAGTCATGACCCAAAAATGGCAATGGGCCGGTCATGTTGCTCGCAAAAGAGATGAAAGATGGACTACGGTAGTGCTGGACTGGATACCGAGAAACCTGAAAAGAGCAAGAGGAAGACCCCCGGATCGCTGGGATAAGGATATAAGTCGAGTTACAGGCGTGAACTGGAAGAGGGCGGCTCAGGATCGATCGGCCTGGAAAGAACTACAGCAACACTATGTAGAATTAAATTCTAATATATAGCTCATTAGGCTTAAAGAGGCTACATCCTGAAAAAAGGATCGATATAGCTGCAATAATAAAATAAATAATAATAATAAACGCAGTGATCAAAACAAAGAATTAATCTGTGAAATTGAAGCTACATGAGAGGGTTATTTTAAGTGAAATAAAATATAATTATAACTGATAAATGTAGCACAGAGCATTATCGTAAATGCACCAGATCTATTCACTTTCTAACCCCAGCATCGGGTTCCACGTTCCTGCTAATTGTGGTTTCAGATGATTTTTCCTTCTCGGCTACTTCTTGCAACGATAACCCTTTAAAAGTCGTATAGTCATACTTCAAGAGGATGCAATGTAGCAAACAACCGAAGCTTAACAAAAACTCTTATTTGAAACAGAATAAAATGGCGCTATAGTCGATGACGCAAAAATACGTGGTTTATAACCTGACCCCAATTCGTCTTATCTCATCGTCCAGAGGAATTAAGCGCAAAATTTAATATCACTTTTATTTATCATTCAATTTTCTTTTTTCTCCTTCTCATGTGTCGTTTTATTTATTCGGGTTCTTTGAAGAACAGTGCTCATTTTGAAGCCTTCGCATGTATTCAAGAAAGTATGGTAGTAAGAAAAGGTGTGTATTATAATAAAAGTTAATAGTTATCTGCGTATGTTTATTCGAAGCAGCTTTACATAAATTAATTGATAAGCATATTATAATCCGATTAAATTCCTCTTTTTAAGTACCGTTATGAAAGTTCGTAACTATAGTCTTCTCTAAACTCTTAGAGAATAACCTTGATCTGCAGTGATATGTGCGTTAACTACATTAAGTCTTCCATTTTAGTATTCAATAATTTATCACTGATTCTTCACAAACGTTCACATTATTCATAGTAGAGGTTTCCATGAATTATCAACAATGTATTAACAATAAAGCTCAATATTCACCTTAAAGTTATCAATGATTTATCGCTAGCATCTACACAAAACGTATACATTACTAGAATCAAAGTTTTCATTGGTCGATAAATAGAACGTTTCTCACTATTCCGATTAGGTTTTATGATCTACAGTAACTCTAAACCAAGCATTTTATTTAAAATCCAGTCCTCAGTGAATTATAAGCCCCAATAGGTCTCTTACGACAAGTACGGTAACTACCCGTTGTTTACGCTCGCAGGTTTCACGCAACAAACATTCATCACACGAGGGAGAGACAGCACAGCTCCCGGGTATATAAAGTCTGGTCTCCGGGAACCCCAAAGCTTTCGCTTATTTGATCCTTCTCAGAACACTCCCGTTTATCTATATCTATAAAACGAAAACCGGACATATTGGTCGTATAAAAACTCGGAAACTTTCGATGGAGTTTTCACCGTTATAAAGCTTAGAATCTTAATTCACTTGTCTGGCATGTCTTATGTTTCAACGTTATATAATGTAGCAGCATTAAATGAAATTCTGAACGTATGGTGAGAAATTCCACAGGAAAAATCACTAGATGCCGCATACTCCGCAATAAACACACAACACAACGTCTCTGAACATAGCCTTTAGTTAAAGCAATAAGATAGCTTATAGTAATAACTATTTTGCACACTAAACAAAACTTTAAGTTTTCTTTCTTTTAATTCGATATATTCAATTTTTAAAAGCCATAGCTTGAAGTATTCTTTCCTTTAATTCGGGATATCAATTTTTAAACGACATAGATAGCCGTAAAGCATGATCTGTGGACAATATCTCTGGCATTCAGCATTAGTCTTCTGTTTACGATAATATTATTCCGGATTCACTTTTGATATTTTATCTGCAGAGTTAAAGGATCAGGCGTTTAGAGCCACAAGTATATCCCTTCACTTCACAATTGAATCAATCGTGAGTTTTTAACATAATCTAGGGTTGTTCAGTAATGTAGTAATTAAATTTCTTAACCAAATTATCGAAGCTTGATATACATGAATCTTTTCGGACGAATGAAAATAGTATACGTGCAAATAAACTTCAGCCCACCAGTTTTTTGGTAGAGGGCGGGTGAATGTAAGTTTGCGCGTATTTTATGAAACTTTGTACAAATGTTTTGCGGCAATAAAAATATGGTACGGTTAAATCTACGCCAACTATACCGGGCAACGCCGGGAACTCCGCTAGTCCACTATAAAGTGTAAGCCCCCACCGCGGAGACGTTCCTGGAAAAATTACCCCCGCCCCTCGTCCATTGGGGGAAGTAACGGACCATTTCGGAGGGTCTTTCGCCACCTTTGCGGGGGCCCACGCGGAACCGCGTAGAGGAGACGCTGCCATGACTGGGGTAAGAATATGAACCCCCAGCCATATAGCATCCGTCTGTCGTCATCTTCTTGTTTGTCATCTAGTCTTGGATTTTCAACGTCTTATTCGTTGCAGGCTCCCTCTTTTCTCCTTTCGTCATTTGCTTGCACCACTCCTTGTCTTGGCATCTCTCACTGTGCCCCAGAGAGGGCCTAGGTCGTCATCTTCTTCTCTAGACTCTACGCTGCACGTTCCAGCCGCAGGGCCCTCCTTCTGGCGAAGACGGAGAAGGCGTAAAAGCTCTCCTCCGCCTGCAGCAGTCTTCCTCTTCATCCTGCGGTGGTAATGTCAACCTGTCGACGTGAGTTCGGCCCTTTCTTCTGCGTAGATCTGGCATTCTTGGATGACATGTTCTTCGTCTTCCACAGCACCGCAGGTGCAACGATCACTTTCTTCTAGTCCTCTTTCTGCTTTCTTCTATCGCAGGCCGCGATCCGTTATCAAACAAGTTACCGCATATAACAGGTGCTCCATTCTTCTAAATTCCTTGTTCCAGTGGTCCGGTTCACCTACCAATTGGTAACTGTGCCGACCACTGTTGCTTTCTTGCCATCTTCTTCGCCTCTTCCGTCAGCATGGCGTAGATTTGTCTTCTTTTGGTAGCTATTTCTATCTGGTTTTTGCTTCTGTCTTGCACTATAAATGGTGTTTACTACTTTTCGTTTTAGGCTCCACTCTTTGTGCGACACTCCCAGAACTCCAGCGACGGCTGCCATCAGTTTTTGTTGTGAAATTTTCACGTGTGGCAGGAAGGTCAGACCCTTATCGAGTGTGACCCCGAGGTATCTGATCTGTTGCACAAACATTATGTTCCTTCAATCCAGCTTGATTTGTGGTGGTCTCTACTTGTCCAAGACTCGCTTGCGGAATATGGCACGCGTTTTTACGGCCAAGATCTTCATTTATGTCTTGCCACACACTGACTTATCGCTGATAGTGCCGCCCTTCCGACCCTCTCTAGCTCTCGATGGTTCCTCTTGCAGATGACTATTACTATGTCGTCTGCGTTCGCAGTTAAATAACATTCCATACTTTGGTACTCCTGCAACAGTTCATCTAAAGCCAGGTACTGACTAGCCAGCTGCAACTATAGCCGAACAGATACGAGTACAGTAACGAGGTTCTAGAGTGTACGCTCACTGTAACCGTAACGACAAGCCGACTATATCCGCAGTGTTCCTTTGGAGCTCCGACTCGTGCAGCATACATACTTGTAGATGCTTTACTGGATGATTATAAACGGCCACAAAGATGGCGTATTCAAGGAATGTATCGAGAAAGAAGTTTATCTAATTCTTTTAAGAAATCAACAAATGAGTGGTCATTATAAAAATTTCGCGAGAATCTCTTCAACTGATTTTGAATATCTAATGAACATACTTGTGCCCAAGATAGAACGAAGAAATACTTCCTTCCGAGAAGCAATGTCGGTTCAAGACAGATTAGCTGTGACGCTGAGATACTTGGCTCCTGGTGATTCTTGTATAAGTTTTCGCATTTCGAAACAAGCCCTAACCTCAATTGTCTCTGAAGTGTGTCAAGCGCTGATAGGAGCATTGAAAGAATAAATCAAGGAAATCCTTCATTCAATAATAATAAAATAATAATGTAAATTATTTCAAAAAGTTCATAAATAATTTTCTAAACTCATGTCTGATGAATACTCGCTATTGTTGCTGTACGGGGAGTAAGTTCTGAAGAGGAGTTTGTTGATTTGGGGAGTAAGTGGAAGGGGGAGCTATATCTCGATTTATAGTGGAGGAAGAAGCTACAGTAATCCTTATCCTTGAAGTTCCATTGGACACTGCTTCCGTTATAGACGTCTATCAACTGAAAACATTTTTCTTCTGTCCATTCACTCATGACACTTGAGGATTCTGGTAGGTTCGCAGCGTGTAACAACCTTCACTCTCGACGTTCACGAACGCACTGCGAGCGCTCTTTGATTCGCAGCCAAAACCGACAATCGTCGGCTCACTGCGAATGCAACTCGTTCCGCTCGCGGCAGGCTCGCGAGAAACGTACACACTATCGTACTTGGTAACAGTAACGTGCAACGGTTACAGTTACAGCTCGCTAGTGGGTATGCGGCTTGAGACGATGCTCTAGAAGAAATGCCCGCATCTGGAACCTTGCGGGCATCCTTTTGTCACGTTTTTGGTCACACTTTGACCATTACATTCCACTGTCACTCGTCTGTTTCTAAAGTACTCCTCTACCATCCGGTAAAGGTGAGCTTGCCTTAGCCTTCGCAGAATGCTGGGCCACCATAAGGTGTCAAAGGCGCCCTCGATTTCGATGGATATGGAGATGGCATGCATTAGATTAGTATTTTCACGCGCTAGGAGCTCATTTATGGCATTTTCTGTCCCGGTACCCTTTCTGAAGCTGTATTGCCTCTGGGAGCTCAGTCCCGCTACCTCATACTGCTTCCTGATGCCACTCACTCGGACTTTCTCAGTTATTTTCCCTAGCACAGGTAAGAGACATATTGAGCTATATGATTTAGCCTCTTCATGCGGTTTGGTTTCATCTTTTGGCAGTACCCCTTTTACATGCTTCCGGGAACGTCCCTTCCTTGAAGCATTTATTTATGACAGTGTGCCATATTTCTGGTGACCTAGGCCCACAGCTTTCTCTTGGTTACTGTTTCTACGTTGTCCGGTCCTGGTGCCTTGCCAGACTTGGAGTCTCTGATGGCTTGTTGCACTTCCTCTCTGCTTACCTCTTGGGGTCTATCCGGTCCTCTATATTCTTGATTTTGTCTTTTAATTTCCTTTTGCTCCTGCGTGTCTGTAGCCGGAGCATCATCAGGTATTAATTGTTTCAGTATAGCTTCCACTGACTCCTCCCATGTCGTAGCGTAGCTGCCGTTTGCTAGTATAATGGAGCTGAAGGCCGGTCTGCGCCGCTTCTTGTTTATGATAATCTGGCTTGCAAGGCCCAGTGGTTCATTACTACCGTTTCCCCTCACTAGTTTTTGCCATTCCCGCATCTTATTCTTATTGATTTTTGCGGTGTAGTTGTATTTTGCTGTTGTGTATGTTATCCTCGTCTGTTGTATATGCCTTTCCATTCCCCTTTCTGCTTGATGAAATACCTTCCTCAATCTCTGCGCCTCACGTCTGTCTCTGTTGAGCTCCTCTTCCCACCACGGCACCGATTTGGGTTTCTTCCTCATTCTTGTCATTGTATTTGCACATATTTCCACAACCTCTTCTTCCAGCCTCGTTGCATTATCCTGTGCATTCAGTTCCTGCTATTGGTCCAGGTTCCCGAAACGTTCCTCTACCAGCTTTTCGAATGCTTCCCATTTTGCTCGCATTGTGTTAAACCTGACCGTCGCGGCGCTTGTTTTTATTTCTGTCTGTGTTCTTACTCGTAGACCAGCCTTCCATCACGTCCCATTCGTGAATCTTGTCACTGTTTTAGTACACAAGGTTACATCTATGTTCGTTTCACCCGTGGTTGACGAATAGGTGGTAGGTATCCCGGGCTGATTTAGTATTACTAGCCCCTGCTCGTATATTAGGTCCTTGTCCCATGTGGTTTGTTTCTTCACTGTGCCACAGCGTGAATCGGGAATTTACGTCCCCTCCTATAATTACCTGCTTTCCCCAAAGTTCGCGCAGAATTTGCCCTACTTTGTTTAGGTACGGTTGTGTAGGGTCAGCATACTGGCGGTATACGCTGATCACGTGCAGTTCCCCGACTTCACCAGAGACAGATACACAGATCACATGACTAGTCGAAAGCTGGCTTAATACTGTTACATTTAAGGTCGGATTTACAACTATTATGGCCGCTCCGTTTGTACCTCCTGGAGTGTGGCCCGTTGCTATTGTAGCTGTTTGCGGGTAACCCTGTATAGCCACATGCTCAATAACAGGTCTACTCTCTCTTCTATCATACATTGCCACAGCTATGGCTCGACAGTTTTGCTGCTTTGTCCATTTGCCTGGATTATCCTTAGCCACCTCCTTACATACCTACCGTTTGCAGTTCTCTGATATTGATTAGTCACTTCTGTATTCATAATCAGTTCTTAGCGTATCTTCTTTCAGAGCTAGTTTATATGCTCCGCACTGATCAGCTCTGACCCTATGATCATGTGCTTTGTTAAATCTTCTACATGCTGCGCATTTTCTTACGCTTTTATCTCTCTTAGGGAATTCCGCGTACTTGTCGCCTCCAGTGTAGATCGGGCAGGTATTTCCCTGTTCTCTGTAATATTTTGTAATATGTCCGTAGGACTGGTATTTAAAGCATCTTACTATATTCATCTACATATACATAATTTATATACTCTGCAGTTCACAAAATTGTGGGTGGCAGAGGGTGCTCAGCACCATAGCTAATCTCTTTGTTGTGCATTCCAATCCCTAATGGTACGAGTGAAAAAAGAATTCATATAAGAATCATTGCGGATCCTTATTTCTCTAATCTTATCTTTTCTGTCATTGCGGCTCAAATAGGTTGGTAGACGAAGTATTACATTACACTCGTAAGTGAAAATGGGAGCACACAGGTTTACCAATAAGTTTAAACGAAACGTGTGTCGTCTATCTATCAGAGACTCCCAGCCCAGTCTACAAATTTGTGCAGTACTCCTTTACCTTGCATCTTTCAAATTCTATGTAAACCCGGTTCATCATTCTAATCTGGTTTCTGACTTGTGCATGACATTCTACCACCCAGTGCGCCCTTCCCTCCCCTTTCTTGGGGATGATTCTGTTAATGCTTGCAACTGCTATATCGAAGTCATCTATGGTCATTTCATTTGTGGGCCTTCCATGCTGGCTGCGACATCATAAATTATGATCTTTGGTTGTCTTTCTTTATGAATTTCTGTCGTGATGCCCTTTATCTGTTATTCTGTTGTTTTTTTTTTTCAATCTTTCTTAGGTCTTCTTGTTTCAACTAGCAGTCATCCTTGCTGCACTCTTCTAATATTGGTAACGCGTATGGCGTCTTCTTTTGGTTTCAAGACACCTTTGAGAGCTATCTTTGCCTCGTCAGAGGTCAGTTTTGGCTGTCCATTTTCATCTTTGGGCTTCGTAATCTTTGCTCCCGGGATTGACAATGCCGGGGCGTTTGCCGGGTTTGCCGCAGCTGCATCTTCCTCTTTACTGGGGACCAGCTGCTTTAGCGCAGCTTCTATTTCTTCTCTTTCTTGTATCGTAGAAGCTAGGCGGTGCATTTCATTGCCGAGCTTTCGCCTATCTTGCTCAACTGTGTTTATAATCTTTTTCATTTCCTCGCCTTTTACACGGCTCAATTTCTTGGTAGTTACTCCTAATTCTATTATTTTCCGAAAAAGACATAGCTTCCCAAATGCCTTTCTTGCTGGGTCCGGGTCTACACTATCATATGAGGTCTCATCCTCATTTGAAGTGTCTGACTCCACTCCATCGTGTTCACTCGTTTGAGCTGGTGCCAGTGGCTCCCTTCTCCCCCTGCTCGGGGAGCGGTGAGGCACGTCGTCCACACTATACCCCATGTCTGCATTGCACAGTATGAGAGTCACCTCCTATACACTACAGTAGGTTTTAGATTATACTACTCAATAATTTACACTTCAGCTTGTGGCTCAAAGAGTTCACCCGCGATTTCACCTGTCTATTTGGAAATTATTTACATAGTACTATTTATACTTTAGATTTACCTGTGACTCAGAAAAGTTCACACACGATACTCTCACTTGCGCTTGACCCTGATTTCTCAGGCCACAGTTGTCCCACTGTCCTAATACGCGCACTTATCCTTTTGGCCGTGACCAGGAGTTTTATTTCACCCGAGCTGGTGTCACCTGGCTTTAGTTTCCACCCTCGCCTCATGGAGTCAAGGATATGGGCTGAATGACACTCTATTGGATTTTGTTAGTTTGTTCACTATTTAGCACAGTACAATAACCCCACCACCACTTGGTTGGTTTGTGCTGTCACAAGTACTTCGAGAACGGTACCTCCCGACGACAGTGCTTACTTTATCACTAGCCGATATGAATGGTTCACGGCCGCTCCAGTGGTGAACGGTACTCACACAGTCGTAGTCCGTAACAAGAAGTGAAATCCTGCATTGTGTTGAGGGTGATTTTTATGCATCATTTCTAGTTAACGGTACGAGTCGGGACGGCAATCACTACTGGCCATCATCACCGTTACCACATAAGACGGCGCTACCAACTTTAACTACATGATTTGAGGGGCATTGATACAAACATCTGTGCAGACAATCCAGAGATGCAGACTGACTCCCTTTATCCAAAGGTTGTAATTCATTCTTCAAGGTTGTCTCATTACAGACCAATGTGAAGCTCCACCGAGTCAGCCCACCCAAAACGGAGTCACCTGGGTGCTTTCAAAATAGCTGCCTCACTATACCTCTATCAATCTAGCATTCGAAAAAAAAATATATATATATATATATTTCCGATGATATAAATATGATTGTTCTTTCTTGAAAAATCCAGAAGTATATTTATTACTCACTACTTAATCTACAGTTTCAACGTTTTAATTATTCCCACTTTATAGTTTCCCATATCCATATTCTTTCAACAGTTGTAATACCGTTTTACTATAAATAAATGTATAGTATTGTACTAACATTTGAAAGCTATCATATCCAAATCATTTACCAGCAATCTGAATAACTTTCATACTGATATGTCAGCCTTCAATACATGCGTATTTTGCAGCAAACATAGTTATCGTCAAAAGGGGAACTTATAAATACAAAACTGTATTAAAAATACATTAAATGGGAGATATTCATTGTGAGAGGACAATCACGAAATACATACCTAACGAGAGAGCCAAATTTCATGAGTGGTGAGCAAAATATTATATGTTGCCAATTCTGTAATTGCAGTATAAAAGCAAAATAATAGGCAATTTTAGTTTAATTCAGATAATATGGAACTAGGCTCCGAGAATTTTGAGAAAAACTAATTGACTACATAATTTAAGAAACCTCTAAATCATGGAGGAAGTAATAACCTGATTAAATTAAGGGAATATTATTTAAGGAAATTTAACTTTGTATGTTTAAAAAGTTTGAATTAATACACCGTATTGTTAACAGCCATGACAAGGAGCCAACGTGAAATTCGTAGTTGCTAGTTGAAGTTAACATGTATTAATTATGAACTAATTTTTCCGAGCACTCGTTCTGTAACTTTTTGTTTTATATTATTACTTATTAAAATATTCTTAGGGTTGTTTAGTTAAATGCTAGTCAAATGATTTATGTGTTTTATCTAACGAAAGTATAACACCAATAATACCTCCTGTGGGCCATTCTTCCAGGTAATAAATGCGTTAGATAAATCCGGATTCGTACTGAACTTGTATAAGTCATTTGCTCCAATCTGCTTGTCTAATGGTGATTAAAATACTACCAGGGTAATACGAAATTATTTAACGTAACCACATCAGAAATGTGTGTGAGGAAAGAAACTTTTTCAAGTCGACAATAATATACTCTGTTTCTGGTCTATATGCAAAATATTTAGGATGAAAATGATATGGGCTACCAAACTGATTGTGTTGCACTATATGTTTCTGAGGCATTAGACAGTGTGAGCCATAAAATGGTGGTACATAAGGTAAAAACCTTTAGAGTGGAGGAAAAAGTGATTGGCTGGATAGATGAATTCTTAAAAGGTAGAAAGCAATTCGCAGGAAATCCAGTGACCAAAGAAATCAAACTGAAAATGGGAATGCCAGAGGGTAGTGTATTAGGACCATTACTATCATTATTGTAATGGTATGATTGTGTTAATACTTTACAATCAGAAGTTAAGGTATTTGCAGATGACATTATGTTACATTATAAAAACAAAACGGGAGAATTCTATGAACAGCTGCAGGATGACCTGGACAGGATATCTAGATGGATATGTCAACAAGGTATGAAGGTAAATACAAAGAAGTGTAAGCTTATTAATTGCGTAAATAAAAAAACTAAAGGCTGATAACGATTATAGGGTGGGGAAGGAATTGTTTGTTGAAGAATTGAAATGTAAATACCTTGGTATAGCATTGTAAACTTAATTGAGCAGAGCGCATAGGTCAGATGATTTGAAAAGATTTCAAATTCCTTCACTTATCGGAGAGAGGGATGAGTAAATGTACCAGAGAACTAAGAACTGAGTTACAAATCATTGATCAGACTATTGCTTGAATATGGTGGTGTAGTACCGCACTCACGTTTTGCATATCAAATACAGAAGTTGGAGGGGATGCGGAGAAGTGCTACTAGATTTGTCTTTGAATATTACCGCAGAAAACAATCAGTTACTGATACGATAAAGCATCTGGAATGGAATTCACTGAAAGATACGGCTGGAGTGGAGAGAGTGGTCGAAGTGTTAAAGGCATATATCGGTGATGAGGTGCGGAAGTATATTGGTGAAAGAATTAATAGATGTGCATGGAAGGGAAAATAATGGCCCTGATCACAATCTGGCGGTCGATTATAGCGTGTGGGAAATTTTTCTTTCGTAGGTAAAGGAGACAGGGATTGGAATAAATTATCTATCGAAGTGGTAAATATTTTAGCAAAAACTCTGAAAGAATTAAAAAATTTTAGAAGACAAAATTAGACGGGTACCAGAAAGGAAAAAATGGATATTTAAGGAAATTTCATTGGAGCTCCTTAGTAGTTAAATAAAATGTACCTAACCTTAACGACATATAATGATTTAATATGCACAAAAAACTCCAAAATTAAAATATTTTGTAAATTAATTAATAAATACGATAATTACTTTTGTAACATAAGAAGTAATTACTGTCAATGTTACGTCCTGTATCAAAGGACCTAAACGTATATAGGAATTAAAAAAATTAGTTACATGAACTCATTCTGACGGGGTCAACGAACAGCGAAATGAAAGATATGATTGCTTTCATTCGGTCTAAGATAAGTTACAGTTCATACGATTGTGGCATCTGTAAGAGGTTCTTTGTTGTAGACACGGAATATGGGTGTTATACCTAGTAGGAACAGAGACGACAGACACGTAAGTGGCCCATCCGACGGCGCGGCGCCCGGAGTCTGCTCTCGTCGGATCCTTGTTGGAGCCGCGGACTTTCCATCCAATTTCCCGGTGGAAGGCGGGATTGGTGGGGGGTACAGCGTCGGTCTTATCTTCGTGAGAGACGGCTGCATGTTCGCATCAAGTTGCGGAGGCGCTCCTCCGGCGGGCGCCTTTCTCGCCCTACACGCTCCGATGCCGATCTACAAATACCCTGCAGCGCGGATTACGGCTCAGCGCTTCCAAACTCCCATAAAGGGCGGCCAACATCTTAAGAATAACTTCCGGAATTCGTTTTGAATAGCAGAAGCGTCTACCTACCTCGAACAGCGACAACTGCCGCATACTGCAGATGCATAAGCGAGATTTTGTGCGCTGTATGCAGTCGAATACTGCGTCGACAAAGATGCCCTGCTCTTCAATACTGCAGTTGAAATACATGTAAAATGTACTACTTGTATTTAAGAGCTGCCCTTCTGTTATACAGACTAGACATGAGAAGACTGTACAGATACAGTTGTTATTTTAAATACAGATGTTCTGATGTATCTATGTTCATTTGGGTCAATTAGGACCACACTAACGCTTTGTTTGGCTTGAATTGTTGTGGATGTACGCACATCAAGGTTACAACTAATGTTGTTAGCCCTAGAGGGGATCAACAGTTTAACCTCAAATCCGAACCTTGGACGCTTTTTGGCGTACCTCACATTACACAGCAAGCTGTGCCAGAGATGAAGGTCGGATTAAGGGCTTTTATAAATCCCTTCCGAAACAGAGATTAGAACCAGGTAACTTTCAATAAAAAAAGTTGGATGGTTTAATCACTAAGCGACCAGGCCACTCTTCATTATGTCAGAAACTTCTGAATAATAGTAGTGCTAATCAACTGAGACACACAAATATGTATTAAGGAATATCATCTAGCAGTGCGTATGCAAGATATCGGAGCTATCAACAACATTTCCATTACTGCTCAGTTTTATACATAAACAGAGAATCAGTCATCAGTGTTCAGGAAATTTACTTTACTGGATTCGTAAAAAACCTTGAAATGTGACTGTGAAATTGAACTTCAACTTCATGTCGCATTACCTAGTTCTATAAAAATTAAATTAGTTTTCATCAGTTTATTCATTGACGGATCAATTAATTAATAAGCAAAATGAGAAGAGCTAATCAAAGTTAAGAATTTTTGAATATTTTTCTGCTCCTAATACGATTTTCAGCTTTGTGCACATTTATTTGTGCTTCACACTAGAAATTTCTGTAATTAATATTACGCTCTAATGAATAGCTTTTTATTTCATTGTAAAATTATCTGTTTAGCATCATCCGCTAGAGGGAGGGATTATAAGGATTCTTTGTCACCAGCCACTGAAGTAACACATATTTTTTTCTTTTGGTTCACTTGTTAGGAAAACCACACAGGATGAAACTGCTTTGATTTCTGGCGATAAGATTTCAAATACAAGTATCAATAAAATAGAGCAGTTGCAACTACGTGTAACAACTCACATGTTTATATGTTAATTTAAACCACATCTTCGCTTATTTTCTTGGATTTCAGTAACTTAATTCTCATCTCTTGAGATATAGCTCGTAAAATTCTGAAATTTTGTCTGTTGACCCTTCTGTCTTGTTCGTGGAGAAATGGCAGGAATATTCTCATACGTCAAGGTGATGCTATCAACGAATCTCACAAAAGAAGCTAGTCACGAAGATATCATGAAGTTTTTATTCGACGTGAGTGAAAAACAACGAGACCTGCCTCATGTCCGTGCAGCGGGAAGAGATACGTCTGCTTGTTATATGATCATTCGGATGCATTTAGGCCACACTGCTACTCGAAAAGAGACTGCAGATCGTTCCTTACCTGTGAACCGAGTCAACGGACGAAACAAGGGACGACACAGGCTGCATGTCATGCAGCCAGCTCTGCGGTGGAGAGCACAGTGAGGCTGCACCTCAGACATTACAGTGTCACGGACAATCGCGTTCTCTGCACTTTCAGACGCAGTGAAGAAGCAGAGATTTTTTTTTTTGTTTTGTTTGTTAGTCTTACATCGATTTCATTACATATGTGAATGACACTGTTTTAGATTTTTCTTTTGATCAATAAGAAGAAAATTCTGTAAGTGGGTTTTCAATCCAGAATCATGATAATTTTCCTTTAGTTTATAATTTTCCCACAATTGTTTTAAAGTTTTGTCATTTACAGTATATTTTCAAGATTTATGATCTGCCCTGCAAGTAATTAAATTTAAATATTCTAGTTATTGGTATACATACACTTCCTTAGCGAATAAAGAACCTGATAAAATGAGATACCAAAATTTTGTTTGCTTTAAAGATGATGTTTAATGAAAGTTATTATTTCACTTAGAGTCAAATAAAGAACAAATAGTAAGTTTTACAGGTTTAAGAACTAAAACTAATATTATACTTGCTGGCGGAAATGAAGTGTAAAACCCTAATATGGAATGTTAGACTAATATTGATAGCTAAAAATGATTCCTAAATGTGGATTATTTTAGAGGTTATACCGAAATGTATACGAGACTAAATTTACGGATAAAAAATAATGAAATGTTTTTCATATACGACATGTGTTAGTACTTTTTAAGTAAATATTTATTTAAAATTTTATTGACATCAAATTTAATTCTTACATGATTATATCCTTACGCCTGTACTAAATTATTATAAGTCGTACTGCTCTTAAAACAGGAACACTCACACGTTGTGAAGGTTTACCCAAGACACCAATTTATAATTAAAATCTTACAGCCTTTGTGTTTTTGTGTACTATATTTTAATCGTGCAACTATACTGTGCGTGTACAGAGCCGATTGCGAGGGTCGGATCACGTCCGCTTTGAGTGCAGGCGCTGAGGTCGGCCGCACCGCAGTACACGTACTTTGTGTTGCGCAGTGTGGCCTGCCGAGCGGCGGCCGCAATTCCGGTGGCGCGAACTGTTTATTAATCAGCAGCCTCGCTGACGGCACCAGGAAACGCCGGCTAAGCGCGAAGCGCACACATCTCGTGCTTGCTTAGAGCTAACGCTCCTACACAACATTTAAAAGCGTTGTCGGCAAATTACATTGCGTTTTTACCTCAGGAAAATATTTGTTTCTAGTAGTCCCAAACACATTTGAAGCTTCGCGCAGCATACTCTAAAATGAGACAATATAATAACAATAATGTTATATATGATAACATTGAATGCTAACAACAGCTGAAAGTGCATATTATTAAGATAAATATATTGAATTAATTGTAGTGATTATTCATATACGATCGTAACTAAAATATTGATACGTCTGTATTTTTTATATTTCTCCTTTTATCATGTCTTGTACATAGCGATGGAAGGAATTTTCATCATTTAGAACCTAATCAACATTTTGGCAGATGATGTTGTGTACGATTCGTCATTTGGAATTTCTTTACCAAAATGTATGGGTAAATCACGAATCTATTCAAGTTTTGTATGGGCCGAGGACAAAAGTACCCAATGATTAAGATTGGTCCATCCTAAGGCGAGGTAAAACCAGTCTGGCGGCTCCCCGAATGTATCAATCTCTCTTTTTAGATTTTTTTATCTTGGTATACGAAATACAAAACTCACAAACGGCAGTATACTACTTAATTTAATTCGACATATGGCTGGTAGCGAATCTGTGGTGACAAAACCATTAAGAAAAGAGATGCATTAGCCTAAAATAATTTAACTGCTAATTAAAGAGTCCATATTATTAGAACCAAACCAACTAAACTTTACCTAATTTATATAATTTTATCACTAGCTGCTTTTAACGAAGGTAAATGAGTCATATTCGTGATATGTATTCCAAACGAAGTTAGTCATAACCACCCTTGTTGTGTTATATTCACTGACAATCATAATGATGAAATGACACGAGCAAGAATTAAGAATGTTAGTTTTCCTTGTATGTGAAGAGTTGTCTGAATCGGTGTAACTATTGCTGTGGTTTCATGGGTCATCAACATCGTAATATCTTTACAAAGTATTATTAAGGACAGGATTTTGCTGTATCGTTAGAAATGGTCGTTGAAGAAATGGCTAAGTAATTACGATGCTAAGAGATGAAGTACCACAGTTCTGGATATTATATTTTGCCGTGGTTAAAGACATATTTACACTGAAGGTTTGTATAAATATTCCATTAGCATTCAGCTTCTCAGCATGAAAACATTGAGGTGACAGTACCAGAGAAATTGAAACCAGACAGTTACGTTCCAGGTTTTCGGTTTTATCATCTGTATTGCATCGATGCATTTAGAGTATAGAAACAAGTTAAAAAATATTCCTTGATTCTCCCAGAGATCAAAGAACTTCTCTCTATTCAAACAGAAATTTATTAAAAAAAGATTAGAAAGAATCAAAATACAAAGTAAAACTTCTTATTGTTTATGGCTTTATGCCTTATTGACGGCGTGGTCATTAGGTGCGGGAAAGACTTGAAGGAAAAAACGGTAAGGAATTCGGTCATGACCTTTTGAAAGAATCATCCCGGCATTTACCTGGATTAATTTGGAGAAACCATGGAAAAACAAAATCTTGATAGCCAGACAGGGACTCAAGCCCATGTTCTTCCCAAAGTACAACAGCTGTAAGATGCTACTTTACAATTTTTAATATGTTAACGGGGTAAACCGAATATTGTATGTAATAATATCGTACGGCGTATTCCCCTGTGAACTGATTTTGGAAATACTTGAAAACTAAATCTGATTAAACATTTCTACCCCAACCCTAGATGAATACTTTCTTCACAGCGGTTATCCACTTGGTATCGAGGGTGGTGGGTGAACGGTTAACGTTCTGGCCGCGAGGCGGGAGGATGCGGGTTCGAATCCCAGTCCGAGCATCCAGATTTGGGTTTTCCATGGTTTCCCCAAATCAATCCAGGTGAATGCCGGGATGCTTCCTGCAAAAAGGCCAAGGCCGAATTCCTTCCCGTTACTTGACCCCGGTCCCATCCCGCCTCTAATGACCTTAGCCGTCGACGAGGCGTAAAGCCATTGAATCGAATCACTTTTGAATATATAAATGTATATGTTCATAATTTTTTGCGTACATGTGTCTCTGATAGTGCCTTGTAATTCGGCAGACCGATTCCTTGGACTGCTGCTGAGCCCCCCGCCGGCTGAACACGGTCGTGAGCCGGCTGTAATGACTTCAGAGTGTCCTTTTGGCGTCTCTTTGATGTTCGCCTTTTGTTCTGCCTGACATTATTGTGGCCGCCTGTGACGTAGCAAGCGTCCAACTATGATAAAAAATGCATGCGGGACTTATAGACGTGGGCACCTGATTCTGTCACTCTCCCACTAAATACTGAATAATTGAAGATTCCTTAAAAACAGAGATCGACCGCTCTATCGTATATCTGGCGTGATTAGTACTTCATGTCATTGCAGTACATGAAAGTGCAAGTGGATTACGAATTGATAATGGAGCAAACATTTCTCAAGTATTACCTTAAAAATTAGTTTGTATTTAAATACGTCTATGTTTTTGTATATGAACGACAAAAATTTCTTCTGTGCTAGCGGATACATATATACACGCACACGCACACGAACATGCACGAGGACACACACTAAAACAAACGCGAATCAAAACCAACTGTCAAATGCAAACACTTACTTTACGTTACTAATTTCTGTAACGGCGAACAATATCCATTTTTCCGTAAGTTGAAACCAAACCAGCAAATTCTTTTTATTTTAAAAATAAGTTTAATAGCTTAGTAACAGCTGAAAAAAACTGAAATCAAGACGGGTATACTGAATTTTTTTTTTATTTATTTACAAATTACACCTCCATTCGCCTGTAGTTATTCCCATAGTATATTGGAAAATGAACTCGGGCTCTCCAGAATGCTGGTACTGGATGTTGCCAAACTCCCTCCAGCCTTTCTGTATTAAGGCTAGTGAAATTTAAATTCGATATTACTTTTTGCCCCTACCAAGAGTAACATTAAGTTACTATATATAGGGTTACCTCTCATATTTGAGTTGATAAGTTATTTTGTTGGAAAATTGCTGTACTTCCACTGTTTGCAAATTTATAAGACGAAATAATACCGTGAACGTGGGTCAACATGGGTTGTAGAATGACTTACATAGAACTAATGGAACAGTTGTGTTATCGGTACTTAAAGGAAATTTCCTAAACTCAAATGGGCAAACATGAGGATAGGTACTCATGTACTGTCACCACACTTTCGCAGAAAGAAATTGGCGACACTGCTAGCGGACAGCTAGTATGTTGCGTCTTCATTATACAAGTTGCTTTGATTAAATATACAACATATACGAATAAAACACAAATTTGACAAGCAGTTATACTGTGGCTGCGCCAGGAACGAAAATATTTGAGAAAAAAAAGGAAAACATTTTCTAACAAATTTCAGAAACAGTATTAAAGATTTTTTTTCACGTACTAAGAATTCTGTAGATGATTATTTTGCAAATAATGGGGCAGGCAAGTCAGCTGAATACGATGTTATTCAACAAAACAACGTATTATGTAAGTGTTTGACTGTGACGTAGTTGTTGAGCTGTGAAACGTATTGAACTGATAAGTTTGTGCAAACCTATTGTTGGCCGCAGCCTGCGTTTGACGGCAACCCAGCGAAGCCTACAAGAGAATTGCAGCGCATTCGCATACCCGTTGTATCCCAGTATCAATACAAACCTGAAAATTTCACTCCTGGTAGTCTTAAAAATTAAAGTGCTTAGTCGTAGACCAAATTAATTAGAGTAATAGATTTTTGAAGTTGTGTCTGAATCATAATGATAAATATGTAAAACATATCTGTAGTCGATTATTAATATCGGATGATCCAAATCAAACATTATATTTGCATTATTACTTATTTCCATGACAATTGTTAGTTTTTTTTCTGGTACAGTGCTTATTAGTGACACAGTATGGGTTATAATAACATAAAAATAAGGTACGTTCCTTGTGAATTTCATTTTTTTCCCTCTGTTTTAATTCTAGCGACAAATTACTGTCACTACGAAGAAATATGATCCCGACGTTTCATCTTCACCTTTCAGTTGTACTCTAAATCGTTAAAATTACTTTTCGTATCAACATCATTATCTGCAAGTTATAGCTGTTAAGCGATATTCCAGTGAACATTTTATTTCTCCATTTGTCTATGAGATACAGTCTTTGTTTATCCTTAAATCTGAATCACTTCGAACACAGGTGTGACCTGTAGTTCTTCACGTATGAGTTCATTTCTTAAATGATTTCTTAATTTTCTTCCATTTGCTGATATCATTAACTTCGTCTAGTCTTCTCTTATTGGTTTAGAACACAATATTCACTGCCCTCCAGATTGTTAGCACTGCTGTTGTTTTATGTGACTTTGTTAACGAATCTTTCCTCGTCATTTATCATAATATTCCTACGCTCCACGTAAGAGCCTGTTTATAGGCAAATATATGTAGATATCACAGAGCCTCTTTGTATTATTACTTTGGCTAAAATATCCCACATTAGTAGTCGTGGCAGAGTATGAAGTGCTTCCTCGTGAAAGACAAAATGTATGTGAGTTATATTTTCTTCTCTTTTAATATCTGAAAAAGACAATGTCTATGCTTCTTCATAAAAATTTGGCTTTCTTCAATATTTATTCCTGATAGCATATAATTATCTGATTTTGAGTCACTATGCTGTGAAGGCTACATTATGCCACCTGCCATTGCTGCCTTTTCTGATCTGCTGTGTTTAATACATATTTTAAGTCCTATAATGTTCAAGGATTCGTCCCGTCAGTTAAACGATAAAAATACTCTTTTGTTGAATTTAATATTGATCTTCGTCATACCAGTTTCGTAGAAGTGAATATCTTACAAGTAAATTATTTTCTACCATGTAAATAACTTTGTACAACACATTTTTAACACATAAATCCCCACTTTTTGTAAGAATTTGTCTTTATTTTGGTTTTTGTTAGTTTCAAATTTTAGTTTACAGTCAATTTTACTTTCTTGGGATGACCAATGACCTTTTTCTTTCCGGTGACCAAGTTTTGCAACCCTTCATTCCTAATTTTCACTCCTTTTCTTCTATAATTTTTATAACGTATACCCAGAATTTTATTTCGGTAATTTTTTTTTGTTAGGATCTTATATTCTACTAGCAGTTACCCACGACTTCGTCCTCTTGAAAGTGTGTTAAAGTATAAGAGTTTTTGTTATTGTTCAGAGTACGATGAGCTGAAAAATTTATACCTAAGGGTTTAAAATATTGTTAACTGAAGCAAAAGTGTACCTCAAAGCTGGGATACAGGCAACAAAGGCGGAACGCGCGCCGAAAGATACCATTATGCACATTACTCACCTAGCCGCAATAGACGTCTTGAGTAGATTATGACGTCATTATAATCAGAATTCGGCATAGCTGCCACCTTCTCCAATCCCAATCCACTACACATGATGGAATATTAGTAGTAATTTTGATTTTTCACATATATTTTGACATGTATTACGAACAGAATTACGGTGATACCTGAGGGATTATACTATTTCATGTACTCAACTGAAGAAATTTCCTTCTTAACTTACTGACAGTACTTCTTTAAAAAGTTTTGGGGTTAAGTACTCATTTGTAATTCCTGCTCCGAAACTATAATTATAGATAATTTGATACAATTTGGCTACAACGCGATACATGATGTCATTAATATGGCGCTCTTGATAGCACCTCAATTTACTGATAAAGTTTCAGTTGTCATTTTGGACCAGACAGAATTTAAACCAAGCAACAAATCCCGCTAATATTGGCGCTGTAAAATCAAAGATGTACAATTGCAGTTTATACTGAAGGCGTATAATGAAATTGATTGCGATAAATTATGCAACGCTAATTAGGAATCCTGATATACTGCTATAATTGTAGTTCCGATGTATCTAATTTGTTAAGGTATCTTCGTATCTTTTAATTTTGTAGCGGAGATAGTAATTAAGTTTAAATGGAGTTTGGACCAGAATGTTCTTTTTACATCATAAGGCAGGAGAATTTGGTAATTATTAGTAGTAAATAAGCTGCTTTCGTAAGCGCCGTGTTAGTGACGACATATGTCGCGATGTAAACCATTCCCCATTATGCTACGGTTTGTAATGATTTAAATCCAAATTTTGAAAAAATACCGTTAGTTATCTTGCTTTAAGTTTTAAATTTTGGTAAAAATATTTTGTAATGTTACAGAGAGAATATAGAAGGAAAGAAGAAGACACACTGGGAATAAACTGAACCGACGTGGAATCGAAACCGTTACACATTTATCATAAACATACAAATACTAAGACATTTTGCGCATGTCAATTTAGTAAAACGAACTTTGTGATGCTATACTCCTAGCATTTCACACTTTTTTTTTCAAGCTTTGGTTTTTGACATCTATTACGACGTATATATTACGAACGGAATTACGGTGTGATATCTGAGGTATCATACGATTTCATGTCCACTACTGAAGACATCTCTTTGTGAACTTACCGACGGTACGATTTAAAAATAATTAAGGTTAAGTACAGATTGATATTTCCTGCTCCCGAACTTTTATTTATCAAGTGCATCAGTTTCAGCGCTTCAAAACCAGACACACACATGCAATACATATATCAAAAAATTTTCGATTTTATTTCTGAATAGCAGCGTTTGTGATGCAAGTAAAAAGAAAAGACTAATCATAGCTCTGCTGTCAGCAAAGTAGCAAACAATAACAATTTCTAAAGGAACTATTCGTTTTGTGTATACGCACATGATTTTCTACCTCCGTGTCAAATTTCATTTAAATCTGTTGAACAATTATGGCGTGATTGATGCAGATAGTACATCCAAACATACATACAAACTTTCTCATTTATATAAATATTTATTCTGTATCTTAAGATATAGATACAATATTCTCATACACAGTTGTCATTATATGCACTGGTGGAAATGATAACAAATTGAAATGAATCAGGCTAAATTTATTACCTTTAGATAGATTTGTCAGTATGAAGTGCGACAACTGAGCACCTTTACATTCGTGGATCCTTGCCGGCATTGATAAATCAGTGTTTGGATGTCTTCTTGGGGTAGGTCTATCTACGCCTTATGTCTTATGCAGTCAGTTGTTGCACAGTATGTGCTGGGTGATCATGTGATCTAATGTGTCTACTCCTGTCATCCCAGACATGCTCTATTGGGGACAAATCTGGAAACCGTGCGGTCCAAATTGTGATCGCCATCCCTGAAGGACTTATGTTGCGACGACCGCAGTACAAGGACGGCCATTATCCTTTTGGAAGATGCGATTTGGACGGTCGGCATGAAGGGTATCACAATAGGGTGCAGCATCCCACCACATAGTGGAGGGCTCTCATTGTGCCTTCAAAAACAACCAACTCAGTCAATCTGTCGAAACTGGTTGCCACCAAACAATGGCACCGTGGCTGAACCATTGTGACGTTCCATAACCCCCTATGTGACTACGTTGATCAAGTAGGTGACATAAATAATGTTCTTTTTTCTTGTAAGAAATACACCATTATTCAGGGCAAAATGCAGAGACCTTACAAAGTGCTGTTTTTCCATCTTGCTCTCTTACAACAAATACCACACAAGATCATAATGTCTTTTTTAATGATGGAAACATTCAAATATAAATCTAGGGAACCCAATAAAAATTTCTTGGAACAAAGTTGATACCTTGACTACCGTATACCACCGAATCAGAAATATTCTCGCAAAATATACATATTAGACATATTACTAGAATGAGTTCCCCGTGTGAATTGTTAGAGTACAAGTGCTCCACACTGTCCAAAATAGATTTAAGTCATAGTTTCCGAATAATCCCACTAATTATGTAATTAAACCTGTACAATATAGATAAGAGATATAACTCTGTTTATGATTTCAAGTCCCTGTATTATATGACCAAGAATGTAAACTAATGTGCATAGAATATACAAATAAACTGTAATGAAAATTGGTGAAAAATAAAATGTAACGTACCTCGCTGTATAGTTGACAAGGCCGAAAGCCATTAAACAAATAAATAAAAAAATAAAATAGACTAAATCACAGTAGGGTAAGCCGGTTCTCCACTACGCCTGCGTACATGTTGTCGGTAATCTCTTTGCCATAGATTCAAGATTCTTCTCTAACCTGAGATATACGTCCTTCACGTAACAATTTTACATTACACCTGGTAAGACGTTGCTGGCAACGAAATCAGGTTACTGGAACACCTTGCATAGGGATCAGTGAATGTAATCCAGTTTCAAGAAATTGGTTTACAATCATCCGGAGGGTGAATCTTTCAACAACCACTGTATGGATCTGGGCTGTAGTTACCAATCTACCAGAAGCAGCCACCCACAAAATCTGTTGTCCTTCTGTATGGACCTGTGCTTGCTGCAGGAGTACTATTGTTCTTATCAACAGTGTAACAAGTCTATATGCTGGTATTGCACTAAGGTCAATCTTCGAGAGATTTAACGATTCGATGCACCCATTTCAAACACGCCATTTCCGTAACCTCTCTTATAGTTAGACATTTGGGTGTAGAGGATTGTCACTCTGCGCCCTGACATACTTGGTCAACAAGAACTTGCGGACAAAAAAGTGTCGTGTTACACCACACTGTTCACCACTTATACAGTGAAAAGCATAAAATTTTGCATGATAAATAGCCCAGTAATTCTCATAATATAACATGTAAAACTTTTAATTTTTAAGCATTTATGTGAGGGTATATGGACCATGTTTCATTCATTCAACACAGATATAGATGTTGCTCTTTGAATTTCCAACAGTGCAGTAGTACGATCACTTCAAATGTCGGTCTTTTTTTCATTCTTATCATTCTACATTGTCATTTTCTTCTACAATAATTTTAATTTAATTTTAAACTATCATATTCGGTAATATTATCGTTTACTAGTTTCCCTATTAATGTGTGATAAATAAGTGATCATGTGTACCTTGCATATCATGAGTATTTGTTGATAGACTTTTTACAAAATACCTTTTTGATGTTCTTAAGTCATTAATTAAAGTAAATTCAATTCAACTTTTCCTATTATTATTTAATGTTTCTTCCGCTTACCCACTGCTATTCATGATATTATTTGACAAGCGACAAGTGTGTATGTAACAGTTACTACATGTGATTCTAGTTTACAGAATAACAAAAAAATTGTTAATCTGTTTCTCCGAGTCTTCCATCTTCAATTGCACAGGCTCCTTGAGTAATCATGAATCTTCTGTGAATCGACAACACCAATTTTGCTATTTTATTGTTAACATATATTTAACATTTATTAAATCTTTTAAAAGTTTTGTAAATGAATAAAGTTAGTTTGCTACTAGCTTCTGTAGTATCCCACTCAATAATATAACCATAGAATTTGTATCCAAAGTTTTTTACATCCTACATTGTGTAAGCTTTATGGTTCGGAATCCACGTTAATCGGAGGAAAAGGAATTAGCTATCCTGCCTCTGACACATTTTTTCAGTGCACTTCCCAATCAAACTTCCACATATGGATTAGCGATTTTATTTCAAATTGACGAATTGTAATGTGTTGACAACAATTTTTGATATCAACATTTTTGGGTGTGCTTCACACTGAAATGAACGATTTAAGAACCATCACTGAAGTCCATCCCGATACTGAAGAATTCAGGTTTAGCGTTCGTTCAGAGTAATTATAATCGATTTTGGTTCCGACTACCATGAAGATTCGGATGGAACCGTAATATGTACCCTTCTTACGTCACATTGCCAAAGGATTCTGGTCCGAGCCTCATTGACATGTTGTAATTTAATTCTTTGTATGTAACCACATGGTTCGTTATTCATATTATATTCGTTAACATTACAATTACTTATTACCGTAGTAATCTTTTTATTTAACATACTAGCTGGTGCCCACGACTTCGTTCGTGCTTGCAAAGAATTTTGATTCACAGCTATCGACGTGTAACCACCGTAGTGCATGATGGGAGATTCGAGGCTAATACCACGCAAAAACATCAGTGATCTGCGCAGGGTATTTATGGCTGCATAGTTAAATATAGAGACACACATGTCTTTGGTCGAAAAATGAAAACGCCCTCCGTCCACGAATTTCAATCGTTATGTCTCCCACACCCCCACAGCTACCGACATGACACATCCATGGTGCACTTTGTGAAACTTAAGGTTAATGCCACACACAATCAATAGTGGACTGCAATGGGTAGTTTTTGCTGTGGAGTGAAATATAGGGACGCACATACCATCATATCTACCACATCGCCACAGCTACAGGCATACAATGACCGTAGTACACGGAGAAAGACTCCAGGCTACTACCGCACATAAACGCCCGTGGTCTGCACTTGGTAGTTCTGGCTGCATGATGAAATATAGGGACTCACACGTATTTGGTAGAAATAGGAAAATGCCCTACGTCTACCACTTTCAACCATCATATCTCCCACACCCCAATAGCTACCGACATCTAACCACCATAGTGCACGATGGGAGACTCAAGGCAATGATCACACACAAAAACCTGTGATCTGCGCTATGCAGTTGAGGTAACAAGGTGAAATATGTGGACAAACTTGTCTTTAGTCAACATACGAAAATGTTCTTGATCTACTAATTTCAACCATCATATCTCCCACACCCCCACAGTTACCGAAATTCGGCCAAAGTTGTGCAGGATCGGTGAAAGTATGTTACTACCACACACTAACACCAGTGATATGCGCTTGATAGTTTTGGGTAAAAAGTGAAACACAGGGACACATATGTCTTTGGTTGAAATGTGAAAGTGCCTCTGGTCGACTACTTTTAACCACCATATCTCTAACTCCCCCATAGCTATCGACATGCAACCACCACAATCCACAATTGGAGACTCGATGCTACTACCACGCATAAACACCAATGGTCTGCGCTATGTAGTTGTGGCAGGAAAGGGAAGTATAGGGAGAGACAAATCAGTGGTCGAAACATGAAAGCGCCCTACATCAACCAAGTTTAACCACCATACCTCCCACACCCCCACAGCTAACGGCATTCGGCCAACGTTTTGCACGATAGGAAACTCCATTGTACTACCAGATACAACCACCAGTGATCTGTAATAGGTAGTGGTGCCTGAAAAGTGAAATATAGGACACACACGACTATTTGTATATACCGGCTGGTTATAATTAAACTTTCCATATTCAGCACGTTATAACAAGGAAACTAATTACCGTACGAGTACAAATCTTGTCAAAGACATGGGAAAGAGAAATAATGCAGAACCAATTCAATCGAAACACTTTTAATGTGCTGCTAGGGTAAATAATACCATTACATACCGGTACCATTACTGCTACAAAAAGCCTCAACATGGCACCCACCAGTGTCCAGAAGAACCTGAGTGCGCAGGATTGCATTCTGCACAGCAGAACGAAGCATGTGCGTAGGTATGGTGGCTACTTCTCTTGATATACTGCGCTTCAGATTAGCACATGTGTAAATGTTCCGCTGGTAAACTCTGTCCTTCAGGTAGCGCAACAACCAGAAATCACAGGGAGTGAGGTCAGGTGATCGTGCCGGCCAAGCATTTGGAAACGATCGGCTGATAATTCTATCAGTTCCAAATGAGTTTCGGAGAAGCAGTTGAGACTATGAATCACGATGACTGATCACGGCACCTGGTGGCCATAGTTCGAAATGGACGGTGGCGCGGTGACGCATGGAAATCATACATCCCATACTCTGGACATTATTGCTACCAAGTTTGGTACTCGTATGGTCATTAGTTTCCGTGTTATAACGTGTTATATACGGAAAGTTTAATTATAACCACCCGGTATATATAAAATGTATAACAGACTTGTTGATTAGCAAACCCCTATTTCCCCCACCTCCGCACTCTCTCTACTACATTTAATACAGCAGCGACTCGAATGACAAGTCTACGTTCTCCTCAAACTGGCGACAAAACGTGGGGTCAGTGGTGGCAAGATATAATGTATTTCTAAGGGAGAGTCCATTAACTACGTGGTTCCATTTCAGCCTCCTTTGAACCCTCTCCTCCCCCTCACCACATACCTTGTAGTGCTTTTTTTTCTTGATCCCCTTCCCCCAGGATGGTTCGTGGTTGTTTTTTTCTCTGTTAATTTCAGAAGGCATTTTTCTTTTCAGATTGCCAATCAAATGATTGTGTAGATAAAGAACACGAGCGATATTTGAATTATTTGCTTTTCTATGATTATAAATACTCTAAATAAAACGGTGACACTATCTACTCCAACAAATAAATAATCAATTATTGCGAAAACATCTTTCTCAAGTTCAATCACGGATTCTTTCCTTCTTGAGGTGTTCCCAAAAATATTCTCCTCGTGTCATTCATCATTGTTTCTTAATTGGTAAAATACAACAAACTACAGCTAACGCGTTAAAAAAAATTAAGAAAACCTGCTTATTTTTGTTATCTTTCGCTTCTAGTGTCCACACTGAAATGGCAAGCGTGGTGCATTTCCACAACAACTTTGCAGAGGTTACGCTTTCTTCGGCCGAGCACAGTCTTCGTTATCCTACAGACATTTATGCCTACAAAATACGATTTGTGTTCATATGTGGCGACATGCACCGCGACTGGAGTTGGCCGTGTTTGTCTTCCAATCAATTGCTGGCATCTTTCCACCCAATACATCTGCTCCTAATTTTAGACCTATTGTCAAACCGGTTATAAAAGTAGCGGCTACATCCAGGCTCTCTATCTTCAATAAAGACTCCTCACTTACCGTCTTTAACTTATGCCCGAATGCAGGTGCCAATGAGACTTTTCGGCCGAAAAGCAATTTTAGTGACACACCAGAGTCCATTATTTGCCTCGTAATCTTTTGGCAATTGCCGTGATGGCATTGCCACTGTCAATTAAAGTTGCACCTTTATCTGGCATATCGTCACGCTTATGACGGGACAGCGCCCAATTTTCTCGATTGGTACCGACGAATTGGGGTCTGCTTCCTCCATGTTGTTTATCCCGTCTTTCCAGATCTTTAGGTCATCGCTGTTTGCGATGCTTCTAGTTGATGCTGAAGGATCCCCTTACCTATCTCACGCCCGGGCACCTTCGTCTGACTGCCTTCCAAAATAGCCTTTGTTCGCAACAGCTGAACCACTGACGACAACTTCCTACTAAGAATTCTCTTCTTGAGGGGTGCCTGCCGCTGTGGTGCTGTCTGGTTCCAAAATGTAATCACTTGTGTTGGGTACTTGAAATAATTTGCTTATTAATCTTTACTTATGGACAACATGACACATTGCATTTCAGGATTAATTTAAAATAAATTGAAGTCAATGAAATTTCAACCATCAACAAAGAAATCACAGTTTATTGATTAATTATGACAATTAAAAAACCAATACCAACCACGCCGCTTGTTGTCTTCTCTGGACGTTAGCAGCAACGCCAAACACACAAGTCGCTGCGGTTCCAGTGACAAGCAGGGAAACCCGGGCGTTGCCATCTGTGTTTCGGCAGGGTCTGCAACACGACTGACGCCAGCCGCGGTGCACGTCGCCAGATCTCGTGAACACTAATCGTATTTTGTAGGCATAAATGTCTATAGGATAAAGAAAACTGTGCTCGGCTGAAGAAAGCCTAACCTCTGCAAAGTTGGTGTGAAAACGCATCACGCTGGCCATTTCTTTGTGGATACTACACGCGATAGGTCTTTTACCTTTCATTCTACGTTATGAAGGAATTATTAAATTGTGTTTCTGCTTAAAAGGTTTCCATAGCTCGTTGGTGAAGTTTTGGGCATTGAAACCTCGTTGAACCAAAACAGCTCTTTTCGAACCATTAAAACAATAGGAACTGTCACTGGCGTGGAAAACGCTGCACAATATGTCTATACGAATTTGAGCCTACGGATGCAGTGCCCAACATTTTTCGGCTCGTAATGTGCCGGCTCCGAGCGACCGGAAGACTACGCGCAGCTCTGTCAGTATATCTATACTAATATTATAAATGTGAAAGTAACTCTGTCTGCCTGTTGCGTTTCTTGGGCTAAACGGCTACTCCGATCGTGATGAAATTTGACAAGGAGATGCTATTTGACATTAGGATGGACATGGGACACCAAATTCTGTATAGGTAAGAGGAACATATTACCATTAAATTATGAAAAACTATCTGAACTGTGAAAGACAAACACATAATATCTATATGTCTTGGTAATGCGCAACGCTACAAAGCAATGGTAGCGTAGCGTAGTGGTAACGTGCTTGCTGCTTAAGAAAACTTGCGTGTGGCTTCCGGTTCAAACCCCACTTGGAGCAAAAAATGTTTATGAATTGTTTTTCATAGTTTGAGCCAAGCCTATGATTTTGTAGTAAGGGTACCATGTTCTGAGAAATCTTTGGCGATAGAGTAGTGCCCTAAGCATTTACTTTATTCGCAGTATACTGGTTCCACAGGCAGTTTTTGTGTGATCTTAACTAATAATATTGTATATGCGAAAGTAAGTAAAACTATACGTGTATACCGATGACAAGGAAATACTTTGTATCTTTAGGAACGAAATAGGATACTTTTTTCAGATATGAATAACAGTTTTAGTCATGATACAGGTTCGATGGTAGAATGGTATATCGATGGCGTTCCCGTCATATTATGCCGACTCAGTGTTGTTTGGGACACATCTTAGGTAATTTTCATCTTTGTGTATCCAATTCTAGCAATCAAATTCTAAATCCACGCGTACGAAGTCGCGTGTAACAGCTAGTAGCATGTAAAACATACGGATACAGTAAAATGACGTAAATGAATATCCACATACTGCTGTGTATTCCATACCCTATTTAACTGTGACAAATAAAATGAGTGAATAGCTACATAGCTTGGCACGGAATTCACCCCTCCCCCCCACTTTCCCACGTAACCCAGCTTAGCTTTCTACTCAACCCCTTTCCCACCATCAACTGAGATACCTAGTTTAAGGACACTCCCTAATATTTTCCAAACAACTAAAAGAATATCTTACAAGAAAAGGAGCGTGTAAACAATTTGTCACAGTGTTTTAAGTACCAGTCTAGGATATCTCCCTTTATAATTTACCATGAACTGCTCCTGTTTCTCTCATCAATACCTTCCAATGTCTTACCTTAACCATAAAACTTAGTTTCTTTGGCGGTACTCATAAGCAGTGGGCTTAGTGGGCCAAGGGAGCCTTTTTAGACGATCAACTTCGATAAAAATAAGAGAGATCCTACCATACGAATTACTCCAGAAAACGTTTTGAGTTCTCATGCTTTTAATAATTTCTCACAGACATAAGCTCAGTCAAATCTTGATAACTGTTAAAAAGGATTTTCAGGTCCCTGAAAACTTTCTATGTAACGTGAAACAAGTAAGTCGGAAGGCAAAATGAGATGTTCCAACAAAGCTGAATTTTGCGTTGTGATGGAGAGACGTTGTGGCGTAATTTCCGCTTGACGGCGCATGCGCTCGATCGTTTCATTCGGCGTAATGAAGGATTTTCACAGTTGAAACACGACGCAGATTTACACTCGGCGTGTCCAAGCGCGACCGCAAGCGTTGGCGGCCTTTAATTGCAATTCACCGCGAAACGCGCGCCGCCGTGTACGAGTGCTGTAACAATATCGGGCTGCTGGCTGTCCTATTTGTTTGGTGCTAATGATTAGTGCTTTGCCTCGTCCCGGCACTGGCAGCAGCATTGTCATGTGTTGAACTCGCTCGCGCGTCGTGTCACCAATTGTTTGTAGGCAGCGCACTGTGTAGATGACCATTGTTGCAAATGCTGTCTGTGTCATTGTAGAACACCTGCACGGATGTCACTGATACGAAATTACAGTCTGTTACGCTACCAGCCCAGCTGATCCGTTAGTTTTATTTGAGAATTATTTAGAGGTTTTGTCCTATGTTACACCCTCATTTCCCCTTCATGGGGTTTAATCAGTTTCCCGAGCGTAATTAAATCAACATATCTGCCTCCGGCATGGAAATAAGATAGTAACTTATTTAGATAATATAAATTATGTTTCAAAAAGTATTTTTTGCGTCGCTATGTTCTTTTCAGTCTCGTTTTGAAGCGCAAGTGCTGACTTTCATTTCGTGTATTGCGTATCGTGAGCACAGTAAATACCTCCCGAACTAACTGCTCTTTTATTAACGGTGCAACGCAGCTATTCATTGCAGCCAATATGTGAACAATATTTGATGACTTCACAAAGCTCGTTGAGACCAAGATTATAGCACAGATGTCGTATTCAGGTCCATCGAAAGACTCAGAAGACCTTGTGTGCAGTGCATGTACAGACAGAAATGTCATAATCTTACAAGCACTTTTACAGGTGATTTTATTTGGAACTCTTACGAGAACTTAAACACGTGAATTTATGCGCATCGTGAAGCTACTGAGATTCAATTGCTGATAAGTTGTACGAAGAGGATTTGGGAAATATGGGTTCTGTTGGGGTTCTCCTTAATCTATTGTAATAATATTGTTGCTACAACTAACTATGTTTCTCGTTGGCTCGCGAATTGATTGAGATTCTTAATGGTTTTAACCCTAGAGCTCATTACACAATAGATCTACTTTGTAAGCTCTCCGTGCTAGACACACAGCCGGGGCGAATACAGTATGTACAATTCATGAACGGCATGGACCATATCCAAGTAGACTGTTGGATAACAAGAATATTTCTACAAACAGAACAGTGGACGTTATCTCGTTCTTTACTGAAAGGAAGTGAGTCGGACAGGAGGTAATGATAGATGATAAATTCTTTTTATTCGATTATTGCGTTACATAGTCATGTATAGCTTTCTCCATTACCATGCATACCGTTTAACCAATTCCCTTCTTCTTACAAAATCAGATTCAGAAAACCTAACTGTTTCTGAGTAGTTTTGCCCTCAGTTATCATCTTATCGGGGTCAATATCCACAGTCTATCATTGGAGACCAAGCCAGCCTGCTGTAACCAACGTCATCTCAACCAAGCGTTTGTGACTTAAAAAGTATGTGAGCTACTGCGGTGTTTATACACGCATTCACTGATAAAATATTACTTGATCTTAAGCAAAAACTGATTGCTGCTCATAATCTGAAGGTATGGTTAAGTGAAGTGTCAATCAGTCCCTTGACACTGCCGCCATTGTCAAGTGACTTGACAATGGCGGCAGAGTTTGTGACCGCCGAAACGTCGTGGTCAAACGATGTACTAACTCGGCTAGCTACCCGAGAAAGTTTTATTCATTTACAACGTCGAGAAAATCTCCAGTCTTACATAATCTACTATATTTTCTCCTAAATTTCTGTGCGTCCATGAAGATGGTTGTCATGGTAATGGGCGAGAATTATTAGTATTGCTCTGTTTTATGTAAGCATCCGCACAATGCTAGTCAGGATCTTGTATTCTACAATACTATCGTGCAATATCAGACAGTATGTAGATGTGATAGTGAGGAAATTGATACCAATTTACACATTCCTTACGAACAACTACAGGACTCATCATTTAATCTCAATATAAGGGCAAAGAAATAATTTAGATTTTATTAAGGCTTTCATAGCGAGATGCTAGGAACCTCGCATACTTCCCGGACAAAACTGTCATTCTGTTAAAGTTAAAATTTTAATATGGGAACGTTAGATACTTTAGTCACAATTTGGCGCTGGTGAGTTTACAATAGTCAAAAGCGAACGAATTAATTTTCTGGATGTGGTTCCTGGATGTTTGACATCGCATAATCACAAAAACAGGTTGCTATAGCTGTGTTAATTTCTTCAAAGACCAAATGTATTTAAAGTTTCAAGGAAACACGGAATGAAGGACTAAATTCCAATTTTTGTACATACATAGCCACTGAAAACGCGATACACGCAAGCGCCTTAAATATTGATATATATATTTATCCGTTAGTGGTATCACTAAATTTTTTCATTTTTAATCCCGATTTGCCTTTTTGTAGGATTCCAAATATTCCCATTATTGAAATTGTTTAGATAGTCTCATTTTGTGGTTTGTCTTCGGCTTACATTGACAGTTCTGAAACTGCTCAGCACTTTTTTTACCAGATTGTTCTTTTTTTTAACATTAGCTTTACATGCAAAGAACGCTGCAGCTTGTTCAAAAACTTCTATACCACTCGCCATCATTCTGTTTGAAGTCTTATCCATAATTACACGATCTGTATTTCATATGTTCACACATTGCGCATAAGATGTATCGTGTTCCCTGCATAGTGAATCGGGTGGACTGATCTCTGCCTGACCCAGTTGCAGACGTTTTTCGAGTTTAGTACCTAACCTTGAGAATATGCTGTTTGGAAAGCAGCGTACGCCATTGCCCGTAAATAATGCGGATCTTGCTGATAAGCTGAATTGAAATAATGGTATTTTGGACAACGTGTGTATTTTGCAACTAGTTGTATCAGTGAATGTATCATACTCTATGAGTGATACTGAAATCCACAAAACGAGCGTGGCGGGTAAGTGATAATGAATGCTCTGGCCTCGTATTCGAGTATTTGCCAAACGTTTTTCAGTGTTAGTTTATTCTATCATTGTTGCATTACAGTGAGTAAATCACTAATCTACAGCGAGCTGTTTATAACTTCCTGTAAAACAATTCCCAACGTTAATTTTTTCCAAACAATCAGCGCAAAAAAGTTGAAATTCTAATTAATAAAGTCACGTACATTAGTAGTTACGCCATTTACTGGCAGTTAATCACAGGCAGAGTATTTTGAAGAGTATTGTCTTTCGACATTTACTTCAGCATAATCTAGAAGGGACAACACTTTGCTTTTGGTATGGCTTATCGTTGGCATTCTTAGTTTAAAATTGCGAGTGGTCTTTTATGACGGTCAATACCTGTAATGTATTGCCCGAGCGAGTTGACTTCCGGGTTCCTGGTCTTCTGGACGCGCTCGTAGAACGTTGCAGACAGCTGTCTTAAGCGCTCCGTCAGCAGCGGGATGTTAGTAGTCTTGTGCAAAACTGCAGTCGGGAATCTGCTCGGTAAGTGGAGGGCCCGTTTTAGTGCCCTGTTCTGTATCACCTGAAGGCGCCGAAGGTGCAAAGCAGCCGTATAGCCACATACGGGACAAGCGTATTCCATAATTGGTTTTACCAGGGTGATATAGATGTTTACTCCCGTGGCCGGCTTCAAAAGGCTGTTCCTGTTCAGCACAAGGTAAAGAGCGTGCAAACTAGCACTTGCCCACCTCCTGATGTCTTGAATATGGGCTCGCCAAGTCAGTCGCCGGTCAAGAGTCACTCCGAGGTATTTGACTTCGTTTTCCCAAGGGATCGTCTCGTTGTGAAATCGAAGGTAAGGAAGGTTTTGAGTGCGTCTCTTACTGATTTGATGGCTTGGGTTTTTGTGGAGTTGATGGTTATCCTCCACCGTTTTGCCCAGTCCTCAATTGATCGAAGGACTTCTTGCAGACGCCTAGTTGCTATGGCACAGATTCTACTTGCCGTGCAGTATTCCGTGTCATAGGTGGCAGTAAGAACTCTGGGAGCGGTAGGCAAGTCAGCGGTGAAAAGCGCATAGAGCACTGGTCCCAGTACAGAGCCCTGCGGTACCCCAGCAAGGGTTCGCCTCACAGTTGAAGTGGCCTCGCCGACACGAACGCAAATGGTGCGACCAGTGAGATATGACATAAGGAGCTCTATTAGTCTGCCTGAGATGACTTGTTTGTATAGTTTGAGTAGCATACCTGTATGCCACACAGATTCGAACGCTCTGGCGATATCCAGAAGGACCAGGCCGCATTATTGTTTTTCGTTGAATACCCTTGTCGCTGCTTCAACCACCCTCATGAGCTGTTGCGTGGTGGAGTGATTGCGGTGAAAGCCGAGCTGGTTATGAGGGATAATCTCGTTCCGTTCGATGTAATGATTTAGCCTCTTGAGCAATAACCACTCAAAGACTTTGCTTATAGACAGCAGGCGTCTTATTGGCCGATAGCTGTGAGGTAGGTGCGGGTCCTTCCCGCTTTTGTGTATTGCCACAACTTCATCATGTCTCCAGCATTGGGGGAATTGCTGAGTGCGAAGAATATTGTTAAAGATTCCTGCCAAGTAAGTTGACGTTTGCGGTGGTAGATTCTTGAGACAGCTATTGAAGACACGATCATGACGAGGTGCTTTATCTGGGTGAAGTGTGGCTAGGCAGCTCGCAACCTCTTCCGGAGTGATGGTGTTAATTTCTTCCTCGTCGTCCCCTTCCTCAGCCTGCAGATAGGTGTTTAGGCAGTGATGTACCTCTTCTACTTGTAACTGGTCTTCCACTTCTGATGGCTGAAAGTTCCTCTCCAAGGAATCTGCTAGGGCGTTTGCCTTGTCGGTTGGGTGATAGACTGGGCTCCGTTCGCCTTGTAGGGGCGGGAGATGTATTTTTTTTTAATTTCCTAAGAAATCCACAGCTGTTTGTGTTTTACCGAGTAGTATACTATACTGACAATTTATATGCGGTTCGAATTCCCTTCCAGTCATCCAGATTACGATTTTCCTAGTTTCCCGAAATCACTCCACACATATATCGGGGTGATTACTTCATGAGGCCATTACCTAAGTCCTTCCGCTCAGTTCTTTCCCGCCTCTAATGACCTAGGCTTTAATTCACACGAAAGAAAAAGAAACCACTTTCGCTAAATTCAATATTTGACATATTTTGAAATCCGAAGTATACCTTAACCCAGGACTGCCTTACCGAATTCAGTATTTATGCTTGTTGACATTTGATGTGAAAAGCAATGGGTAAGCACCGATTAGTCGATTCCTCCTGTATTTTAGTTACAACAGGATATCTGAATAGTTGGGTAGAAACAATTCAAAATTTTAAAATATATTGTTAAATAGGCCTATAATATAACCATTCCAGAAAGTGATGTTCTAATTGCATGCTGTGTGGTTTATTACGACATAACATATTTTCTGTTTTACACTGAGATAGCAAAACGGATCAAGAAGATTCCTAGAAAACTGCAGTCACGCCTCCCCCCACCCCCCACCCATCTCTAGGTTTTGTAAATGAATAGAATGGTTTCCTACCGTTTTATGAATCTACCGTGAAACCTTAATCTGCTTAGAGTGTTGCTAAAGACAACTGCAACAGGATAATGACAACACTTTCCGCGTTTTAGCTTTTCATTGTTGAAAACAAAGAGCTTTCTGACATTTCACGTTCTACACTGTACTCTCATGTAATTTAATGCTTGGATAATTTTATGCTTTAATGTGTTAATTTTTCGCTTTATCTCAGATAATGAAATGAAAATAAATTAGCGGTAACAAGGAACAACAGAGTTTATTTGCTATGCGCGAGCAACTCTTTGTGAATTTTGTTTCACGAATATTACGTTAGCTGTTGCAATTCACAGCAGGCTTTCGTTTTATAAAAAGTTTTCGTCGGTGTTCGGAAACTGTGTTGGCTTGCTCCGATTTTTGATAAATTTCTTGAGCTTGCTGAAGTAGTTTCGTAAATTTTTATCCCCGCATCATTTCAAATTTCATTTAGTGAACAGGTTTTCACGTATACGTAAAAGACATATTACTGGCAATAACAGTAGCATATCTATTATGTACCTATTAAAAGAGATTATAAACATCTACAACACATTACATATACTTGGTAGGTACTGGACATTACCAAACATTGATATCTTTTCTGAAATGGAGGTGAACAACATTATTTTATGTTGCTCATTCTTTTAGTATGGAGAGTATACTATGATTACAAAATTATGCAATCAGGGGTTTCTGAAATAAATTTACAGACAATTAGGTATTTCAATGCACTAGAAAATTATTTTAAAATTATAATAAAGTCCATGAAAACATTTCAATGGCAATTTGAAACCAGGAAGAAATTTCCAATTAACATTTTTGGGAATTGTAGCAAAAAAAAAAAAAAAAAAACTTATCGAAAGAAGTTGATGACTTTCAAATTAGCACAGAAGGGTGCAATAGGATTTTTAACACCTTGTTAGAATCAGAGCTCAGTGTATGTTTTTTTTTTTTTTTTTTTTTTTTTTTGAGAAATGTATAAACTAATTAAATGGGTCCAATGATGTATTTGGTAATAGTTAGATATTTGCATAGAAACACTACTTTCTCACAAATCTTATGGCCAGGGGTTCATGACAGATACCAGTATAGAATCTGCAATGTGCTAACTAGAAGACAACTGGAAAGTATCTTGCCCGTTGAACAGTTATTCAGCAATTCCTGTAGAAGACTAATTTCACTCCAGATGTGATGAACGCCTGATGCGATACTATACCATCATCTGCCACTACTTAATTTCGTATTCAAATAATCATTTGTCTTGGAAGTCTTGGAACATTTCTCAGTACCTTTCAGTTATTGCATATACAGATATTAATTAGTTTGCTATCTCTAATTCTTAGCAAAGTCTTAGATTTACGAAATCATTTCTAAAAAATTTGATATTAAATATCTTTTGTTCCTGGATTTTAAAGAAATTGTGACAACACCCTTCGGTTTGAAATTTACTTTTACCACACAGCGCCAACGGTCAAGTTTCAACCCTGCATATCGCCATCATTATCTCAAATCGATGAGTAATATCGCATTCCTCAGAAGATTGAGATAATTTACCAAAACAAAGAAACTCTCAGATAAAGATTTGGCGCTTCTTTCTATGCACTATTCCATCTATCTTTCCTTGTAGAAAAAGACTAAATATAAGTTAAGGAAATCTAAATAACGTCCAGGATTCTTGGTTAACATCTCGTAGTGACGCTTCATTCCACACTGCACTTTCTGCTAATGACTATTTTCTTTTGTATTATCTGCCAACTTAAATTAAATTCGCTTCTTCAATTGTAAAGAAAAGAAAGAAAGAAGAAAAAACTAATGCCTGTATCAGTGTTTACACGCGCAAGATATAAAACTTTTACCGCGTAAACAAATTAAAATTATAAAAAAGTTAAAGCACATTCCTCTAGTTTATAGAGTATTGCATCCAGCAGGGGTCTGTATTTAATGTTTGTGTTTAAATTTATAACTGAGACAAATATTCATTCTTGCAATCAGTAGGAAATCAGGGACATCAGCAAAATAATATTTTTATTTGGAACAGTTAAAAACATTTTTATTATATGATATTTAAAAATAGTATGTTCATGATGATTATTATTTATCTTAAGTTATTTTACTATTATTGTTATTACTATCCTAATTCCGTTGTACTTGGTGAATTTGTATCATATACTTTTGAAATTAATGTTTATGGTAACTGAAATAGGAAATACATGTACCACATTTAATATGAACCACTGTTTAACATGAGCCTAAGTGACAGAAGAAACTATCATAGCTGCTTTTTTTTTTTTTAAAATTATTACTTAACCAGTATACAAGGTTATTATAAAACAGAGTTTCCGTGCATGAAGACAGTAAGTGCGCCTTGATCAATGATTTTTATTTATTTTCTCCTCTAGTGCCGGGCCGAGAACAAGATTGCCGGTTTCTCTGCCTGATCAGCACCTTGGCGTCTCTTCGGAAGAAAATCGACGGCCAATCAACTTACAACAATCCACAGTCCATTTAAATTATTTTTAACTTGTTTGACATTAACTTTTCCATTTTGCTAACACAGACTTCTTTCTCTCGATCTTGCATCGTTCTTTTATTGACATTTGAATCAAAGTATCGTCAAGTGCACATATGCAGAAAATTAAGTTAACTGAACGCGTAGAGCCAACAATTTTTTTCTACTGTGTCTAAAGACGTTTCATTTAAAAAAAAAAAAAAAAAATAAAAAAAATCCTCCTTAAACTAATATCTCACCACTCTCCAATTTATAATGATCTATTGGCGATATGTTATGCACCACAAGGAATGAAACAATATTCAAGGTTATTTCTGCTTAAAAAGGATTCCACAAGACATTAATTAGTAGAATCATATCATTTAATTTCGGTATTTTGACAGTTGTTCGCGCAAATCTTATATGTTTTCTAAGTGAAACCAGTTAATTTTTGTTTGCAAATGTTTTGTTATAATTACTTACTTTAGATTTTAAAGTAAAGAACTGTTGCATTTCCGCAGTTTATTTTTGTAGTGAACATAATACTGCAAAATGAGTTTCTTTTTACATGCGGATGCTACAAAATATTTTTAGATACACAATTAGGTTTATTTACGTTTATTTATCTACCTAGTTCTGGTCAGGGAATTCTGTGTAGGATCGAACGATTTCATGATATTACATTTTGTTTTCCTATCTATTAGTAAATGCTGATTTTAACTGTCTACATTAACCGTGATCTACGCGTCATGATTTCCTGATTTATTTCCGACGCTGTGATGTAACTGTTAAGCATGAAAAAGTTTGTTTTTAAAGCCAACCTTTGAGCGGCATGGTGGCTTAACCGCTTTTCTGGGGATTTTAGTACGACACTTGTGTGGTAAATTATTTGCGACACATGTTTAACACCTACTTATCTCTTCTGTGTATGTTTAAATTTATAGCGGTCTGTCTGTGTTTTTTTTGCTCCTGCATTACTCAAAAACTATCGAATCGATTTTATGGGGTTTTCACAGTTTGAAAAATTATGGTCTTGCTTAAAGTTTGCATTATGTCTTATAAATCCACGTTTTAGGCTGCCATATTTCAGTTATTTCTGTAAGTTTACAAGGAGGGTAAGTCAATACAAACATGGAAGTAATATAACATCCCTGTATTTCTCGATAATGCCATTCATCACGATGATGTCTTCATTGATGATAAATCATTAAAAATTGTAAATTACAAGTATCTCTTGTATTTCACAGTAAAATGAGTGAAATTATGGTGGCTGGATAGTTACTCACGTAAAGGAGTATTCCTGTAATTCTGGTCGTAAGTTTGAACATCGCTTAGGGTACTATTATATTATCTAGCGGCGTTATTTTTTCTCACTATTTGCTAATTTCAAATTTATTTTTCATTTTTTAATACCAGGAAAATTTTATGAAATAATAGTTCATTAGCGTGACGAAATCACATATTTCATTTACTTTTCTGCATTGAATTTTTATCCGTTAATTTTGAAGTATACTAGACAGATTTAAAATTCAGCTACACATCTGGGTGACAAGCTTTGTGTAAATTCCGGTTAGTGATATGATTTGACAATATGAGTGATTTAATTTAATTGCAATGGAGAGCACCCTCCGGTGGCTATATCCCTACACTCCCATTTTTCTCTTTCCTATTCCCACCTACTTTTGCCTTCTACAAACTTTAAACGTTTTTGGTAAATTATTCATCAATTCTCTTTGTAACTTATTCAAATCCATAACCCCCTTACATACGAAAGAAAATCATTCCACGTTCTTATGCCTGAAATCGAGTGCCAGCTTATGATCATGGTCATCCTTCCCTTTCCACGCAATTCTCCTAATTTCCATCAATGTCCTGCCATCCCTTATATACGCCTTGTCCATTCCAATGGCTCTCTTCTCACAACTCCTGTCTACCAACGAATCTCATTCCAGCTCCTTTATCATAACAGTTTCTGGTTGTATTGTGAGGTAATTCCCAGATACAAATCTAGCAGTCCTTCTCTGAACACCGTCCTGTATATGATAATGTAATGAACAATAATTTGCGTGCTTCAGGAATTTGGCGTGAGAGATGGCACAAGGAGCCGGCTATAACCAGCCCCAGAATTAAAATATTGATTATTGTTTAAATACGTTTTCATGTCCGAGCGCCGAGATGTGAGTGAAATGCTGGGTAGTAGATGGTGTGGGCTGCCAAGCGCTGCCGAGGTTGGCTTCCAGTGTGGAGATACGAGGCGTTCGCGAGCTGGACACGAGATCCCTCGGTCGCACACACACACAGATCGCCGACCCCGTGAAACAGCCGAACCAGTCTGCATGGCTATGAGTGAAAAAGAAAACGGTAAGCTCAAACTAATAACAAGACACAATTTGCGATGCTATCAACATCCGTGGACAGCGCCCTCCGAGGTTCTTATTACCTGCAAATACAGCTACGCGGAATGTAATAAAATCTGATGTAAAGAAACTCTATAACGTAACGTTCTTTTGTTTAACTGCATACGGTGAATAATTTTACAATTAAAAATACATCTCTTTTGCAACCTTGTGATCCCAAAAAGTAATAGTCATGTGGGCTGATTTGAATCAATGCCATTAATACCTACATATATAGAAATTAAAAATTGCGAATTGTTCACCGTTATTTTGCATTGATACGTCCATAGTAAACAGATGATCAAATTAACGTAATTAACTTGCTGCTCTAATTTACCAATGACACATTTGGATTTCACATTAAACGATGGTACGGCGTGTTTTGGATGGTTTGGCACCTATCAGCATCTATTACACTTGCAGCCTCAGTTCGATAAGTTTTTACAGATACTATAGTAGCTGAAACATACTCTCAAAATTAAATGGAAGGTATTATTACTAAATCATGAAAGAAAATACACAGTTCTAATCAGACACATTAGATTTATTACTCTTTTCCTTTAATCATGACATTACACATCTCCTTTTAAATTACTTCGGTTAATCGTCATAGCTTGAGTATTCTAAAAATAGTAACTAACACCACAAAACATTGGCTCGCTCGCTCGACGAGCGACATTCACCACTGGAATACTACTGGCCAACTAACTAACCAAAGATACCCTACGTATATTCTTAAAGACAAGACTAATACTACCGATCGCAACAACACACTACTATCTGTGGAAACCTGCGATATACATTTGATTACCAAATTTATACAATTATTCCTAGTCTTTATAATTAATGAACAGTTAAAACAATAATGATAATCATAATGATAAATAATTCAACCAGCAAAAAAGAAAAAGAAAAAAAATGATGAAGGACAAACGTCACATAATCCACCAATTATGTTTTCATAGTACCAAAAATGTGGGTCTCATATGACAACACCATATTCAAGCAGTGGTCTGACCAAACTTTTGTAACCTGGTTCCCTTACTTCTGTGATATATCCCCTCACCACTCTCTCCAACAAGTTAAGGATTTTGAAGCCTTCTCCTTCTGCCTGTGTTAGGTGTCTTTTCAGTTGAGTTTCTTATCAAATGTTATTGTTCAAGTCCTCAACAAGTAATTCTTTCTCACCTTATCTATACTATTATAAATCTGTAAGCCAGCTGCGTTTGTAGTGAGGCTTGATCTCTAATAACGCAAAAACTACCGCATCAATTTGCATGGTGTTTCCAAATTTTTAAAGCTAATGTTGCTGATCAACATCTGCAGAAGTAGCTAACGACTAATATGTACCATGGGAAGAAGCAAGTCAGTAAAAAACTTCAGAAATGTTAAACTGTAGACCACAGATAATTATACACATTCAGACGGTCACTCCTTTCATAAAGAGACCTGACAAAATTTAGGATTTCCTTTTTTTTTTTTTTTTTTACTTCTGCGATTCATTTTTCTGGACCGCAGTACTTCAAAATAAAAAGAATACGTGAATCAAGTATAATCAGCATTTACTTGTATCGTAACAGGTCTGTTGAATTACTAATATTGAAGACATGTATTGTCTCTGGTGGACTGTTACGCAGTTTGTCTCTGGAACATAATTGCTACGTGAACGCTGTACAATACAGCCACAATAAGCCAATACTTAATACGAAATTCAGTTTTTTCTCGAAGAGCGATGTCTGAAAAACAGCTATTATAAATATCAGCAAGTAATAAAACATACTTCTTTCATAATGACTTGTTCGGAATTGCACATATTTGGAAGTACTTTATTCGATTAATATGTCTCGTGGCTATAACGTGCAAATATAACTAGGCATCCGAAAATTCAGGTAAATGCGACTCAAATAATTACATAGAAAATACGGATATATTGAAAGAAACTCAAATAAATTTTTTTTCATATCCTAATGCTACACCGCGTAAATTAAAAAGCTAAAAGCATCGTCCCTTTGGCCTATAACAAAGCATATCAGCTGTCATCACTGTCCAGGTTGCATGCGATAATTTTTATCCTAATGCTACACCGCGTAAATTATAAAGCTAAAAGCATCGTCCCTTTGGCCTATAACAAAGCATATCAGTTGTCATAACTGTCCAGGTTGCATTTCAATCGATTTACAACTTGCGATAATTTTGCCACTCAGAAATAATTGCTTGAGTTACATGCACATTAGTACATATACTGTACCGTGATCCATTTTGACATTTTTGAATTAATTATATCTGACTGAAATAATGACAATAATGATACGACGATTTGAAACCAAGATTAACTCCAATTCACGCAAATTTCTATTTTAAAGCAGGAATAATTGATGGTGTATCAACATAAAATAAAAACCATTATCCAAACAGCAAAAAATAAATAAATCAAAAAAATTGAGATGCTGTGATTATTGGTAGGCATCCTAAAATTCTATTCTACACCGCGTAAATTTTAAAACTAAGCCCGTTATGCCTGATGCTAAACAAAACGGGTCAATTGTCATCTGGTCCAGGCTGTTGTTTCGCCAGGTAGGCCTACTTACATGCGACTGAAATAATTACATAGAAAATACGGCTATATTGAAAGAAACTTAAAAATGTTTCATATCCTAATGCTACACCGCGTAGATTATAAAGCTGCAGCCATCGTCTCTTAGGCCTATAACAAAGCATCATATCAGCTGTCAGGTTGCATTTCAAGCGATTCACAACTTGCCATAATGTTGCCACTCAGAAATAATTGTTTCAGTTACATGCACGTTACTACATAAACTGTACCATGATCACATCTCGACATTTTTGGATTAATTATATCTGACTGAAATAATGACAATAATGATACGACGATTTGAAATCAAGAGTAGCTCCAATTCACGTAAATTTCTATTTTAAAGCAGGAATAATTGATGGTGTATCAACATAAAATAAAACCAATATCCAAACAAAAAAAATTAAAAAACAACGAAAAATAAATAGATCAGAAAAATTGAGATGCTGTGATTATTGGTAACGAATTTTTATATTTCAGCACACTTCCAAGTCGTAGATTACTGCTATATTTACATAAATTTATGGCACCGCGGTTATGTTGCAATCCTCGGTATCCACATTTAAAAATAAACTTTTTTTAGTTAAGTATCATGGAAACAATATTTTTCATTATATCCACTTTTGGTGAAATCATTGCACAAAAACATCATTGAGGCCGTTATTTTAACAGGATGTGGACGAGGAGAAGAAGTATTCCTTCCACGAATACCATTGGTTCCTTCAAACTTTCCCGTTCAAATTTAAGCGCCTTACAATTTCCCGTAACGTTATGTTTTGCCATGACAATTAACAAGTCTCAGGGACAGACACTAGGAACCGTAGTCATTGATCTTCGGACACCATGTTTCTCGCACGGCCAGCTATACGTTGCTTGCTCCAGGGTGAGTGGCAGATCACGCCTGTACATATGTACAATGAACAATCAGACCAGAAACGTGGTCTACACAGAGGCATTACAATGAATGACCTACGAAGTATGCTGAAGATAGTATATTATTTCTCTTAAGCATTGCTTTATTTACTTATAACGCAAAAATAAAAGCCTTTCTAAACAATAAATGTTTATACTTCGCACAATAATTACAACCACGAATTACTACTGTTAATTTTTCAGGAACCTTTTCTACTATTGAATCAATTGCATCACGTTAAAATATGAATAAAACAACTCTCTGACATCAGTATGAAATCCGAACCTAACGTATTAACCGAAACAAACGAAACTATTCAGAATACATTAACAGTTAATGCCTTTCCACGTTAATGTCTGATAAGAGAATAAAATCGGTAAATAATTTCTACACCTGCCAAGGCACGCGCGCGTGAAGCAGCGGGCAAATGCTAGTAGTCACAATAAATCTTTAGTGTTTATACTATGTTCCTAATAAGCATTTATATTCATCACATGTCGACCTAGTCAACTATATATCCTGTCCAGATCACCCGGTAGTTGTTCCCAGTCATCTACCTTCTTGTTCCTATTATATAGTATTATGTCATCCGCAAAAACAACCTAATTTCTGAAAGTAAACCATCAGCACAATAATCCATTAGAATAACGAATAACAACGGTTCCAATCTGCTACACTCCAGGCAAATGCCGGTATGCTTCCTTCAAAAGGCCATGGCCGAATTCCTTCCCATTCATTGCCCCCCATCCATTCCCGTCTCTAAAGATCTCGCTGTTAAGAGACGTTAAGCAGTTTAAAAAAAAAAAAAAAAAAACAAACAAAAAAAAAAAAACAATCTGCTACCATGCGGCAGTCCCGTTACCACTTCTTTTGATATTGCATTTCCTACGCTAACGTTTTCCTTTATACCTTTTATGAATTGTGCTACCCAGAAAATCACTTTTTTTATTGCCTGGTTCATCTTCTATATCTATAAAACGAAAACCGGAAATATTGGTCATATAAAAACTTGGAATCTACGCAGCAGCATTCGATGGGGTTTTCACCGTTTTAAAGCTTAGAAGCTTAATTCACTTGTCTGGCATGTCTTATGTTTCAACGTCAAATAATGTATGAGCATTAAATGAAATTCTGAACGTATGGTGAGGAATTCCACAGGAGGAATGACTAGATGCTTCATACGTCGCACTAAACACACAACTACAATATAATATCTCTGAACATAGCCTTTGATGAGCAATTTACAATAATAACCATTTTTTCATGCTCCAAACTGAACAAAACTTGAAATATTATTTCCTTTAATACGGGGTGTTTAGTTTTCAAACGCTCGATGGCCGTATAGAATGCGAGGAATTAAGAACGAAAAATCAGTAGAGATTTTCTTTGACCATCAGCTTTAGTATTTGTCTCTGATATCAATGTTATTAAAATCAATTATTTACAATAATTTTCTGGATAAATTACGTTGAATTATAGGTTCAAGTTTACCTCGCGATACACGACGTTGCTAACTTAGGACAAAATGATTGTATCAATGGGCGTGTGATTGAAGCTTTGAATTTGTTGCGCCAATATTAGCGGAGATTGTGGTTAGGTTGAAATTCAGCCTGGACCATAACGAAAACTGAACCTTTTTGTTACAACCAATGGTACGAGGAATTTAGTTATCAGTAATTTAAGCAACTTTCATAAGCACTATGTCACGTTGTAACATCATGTATCGCGACATAAACTACTCCTGAAATATACAGGTGAAACTAATACTAAAATATCTCTGGCGTTTCAGTTTGGATTCAGTTATTCACATTAACCAACGTTTAACGTATTTTTTTTTCCTATTGATTGTGTTTTTCAGTATTGGATTTTCTATGTTTGCATAAAAGACTGAATCTGTATAGCTAAAATTTCAGGCGCTTGGAGCTTGCAGATTTATTAGGTTCGCATTAATAAATACGTACGCTGATTTTTTTTATCATTAGAAGTTTGTAATCTAGCTTTTATTGACTTTATATTTTATAGCGTTGTTTAGTAATGCAATGGCTTTTAACAGCTTTTATTAATTTCATAATTTATTCAATTGTTTACTAATGCGGTTTTTACGTCAACTGTTGCGCAGCAATTTGATGACGAATTCTTATATAACTCAATGAGACAAATAGAAAGTAAAAAAAAATACATGTCTCGCTTAGCTCTCGAGTTATCGAAAGTAAAAAATTATTTATAGGTATAGATTCTTTTCCGTTTGACAACGATTTCCTTCTCAACTTGACCACAAGCGCTAGAAAGAAAACAAAACTCCCATTGTACATGTCCAGCGTGTAGTACTTTGTGACTTTAAGATTTTTTCTGATCCAGGTTGCGTTTCAAACTGTCAACCTCAATTTAGAGATACAATATCCCAAGCACAAAACAATATTTTACATTTCACTTTCAATGTGTCTCGTCAAGTAAGATAAGAATCTATCATCTGGTTTAACGAGAAGTGTAAATGATATATATATATATAAAATCTTCAGTTTTGATTTGTCTTGTGGTGTTACATAAGAATACATCACCAAATTGCAACGCGACAGTTGCAAGATTTTTCATAAAATAGTATTCACATTCAACGAATACTGTTTTCGTACTAAATCGACATGGAATTTTGTATCCTTGTGAAGAAAGTTTAAATGCAACATTTCTGAGAAACAAAAACTTACTCAAACGGTAAAAATACTCTGTTAGGCGAAAAAGGGTGTGTGGAGAAATTGCTACAGGGGCATGGGCTCTATCGCAATTAAATTAAACTATAAAGCGAGCCTGATGGTTGAACGGTAGCCGATTTTACATGGTGTCACAAGCAAAATACTCAGTATGTGACGCATACCTATTGATGGCCCAAATTGTATGAAACTTGGAACATGTTACTGATTGCATGAATAGAAACAGTGTATGGGTAAATCAACAACAACTAAACCGGGCAACGCCGGAACCTCTGCTAGTTTATTATAAAATCTGAATCGCATGATTTTTTTCGAAAGTTTTTTTTTACTTTTGCTTTACCCCTCGTCTCCATTTATGTCAAAATGTTAATAATTAACTCATTTACGTATTTTTAGTATAGTAGCTTTAAAAAAAATATAAATTCATAAGATTGAAATTACATATGATCAAATTGAAGCTAATATTTTTAACCAGATTTTTTTATGAGAAATTTCAAACCACAGTAATAATTGATGAGTATTTCATAGTTAACCATAAATTTATTGCTTCATTTACGTTAATCGCCAACGTTTTACAGTTTTCGTTTTCTTCCCGTTGTGAAATGATGGCTGAGCCGTCTTAACATATTCAACTGCGCTCTGGTTGTCATGGAATTTGTCATGTGGATGAAAATACGCTGTTCTTGTTGGAAATAATTCGTGGTATCACACCGCGCCTAGTCGGACTACCAAGTATATACCTTTGATACTGCGTAATCGATATGATGTCACAGTCCTTGTTACGTCTCGTGTATTTCAAAGTCAGTAAAGCATTTGGTTGGTAAGTGCTACTGACTAAACGAATTTCGTTCCAACTCGAACACCTACTTAAAGTACGTTCTTCTTCTCTTTACATTTGCCCAGTAAAATTCAGTTTGTTCTCGGGAATCGTGGTCGAATAAACCAATCGTAGAATATTGATCATGTAACGTGTCTAGCGGTTGGTCGTTCAAATTTTTCGCCAGTGGGATAGAATCACCTGTCACTTCCCGATGTCAATGTCTTGACATGCAAAGCCAGCGCGGGCCATGTCTATAGGCAGATTTAAGAAGGCTTTCATCCAGCCACTTAAGAGTGCCTGCCGACAACGTGTATATCCTCATTGTGTGGAGAAGTATTCGGAGTCTATTCTAATCGCCCGGCATTAGAAAACTTTCTGACCGAAAACTCTACTCGATAGGTAATTACATCATCTCACTCATTGTTTCTATCATCAACATTCAGTTTTTAAGCGGAATGAAAAATTATCTGAAAGTTAAAATAGGCTGAAGTTATTTTGGTATTATACCACATTAACCTTGCAGTGGTCGCGCTCTGAAAAGTCCCCTTAGAAATGGCTTGAGTGGACTACATATGTAATCCACGCGACCACTGCAGGGTTAAACTTTTGCTGATGTGTATTTTGGAGGTTATATGCCCTGATTGTATCCGTAGGATTCCCTTGCCTTCCCCGGCTGATTATCATGTTTAACCCCTCCGAATGTGGGTAGTGCAAGATGTGTGTCATTTGCTTTGGGTAAGCTTTGAGCGTAAATTAGTCACAATTCCAACATTCGCCAACGGATAACAACATAAAACCCATTATCTTAGATAGTGGTATGTCTGAATCGAGATTTCAAACTAGGATCGTTCATCGCCGAGTCCAGCACAGCTGCGCATTACCGTGTGCAACCGATGTGGCAGGTATACGTACCACAGACACAAGTGATTATTTCCTCTGTACTAAGGCTTAAGGCTGACTGAAAAATCTTACAGTCCTGGAATAGGTAATAGGTTGTTGTGCCTATCGTTGAATGATATTCTTTAACTAATCCTTGATGATAGTAGAACAACTTTATGTTCACTTCAGACTCAAAGACACGAAGTCTTTCCCATGCTGGAACAAATAAAAGTATGTTTTAGAAATTGGCTAATGATTATTTCTTAATAATATAAAGCAACATGTTGTAACGAACACCATTCTCTGTGGCTATAGGTAGTCTATATTTTCAGCCTATCCTGCGCGAATAAATTTTGACGTATTTTACACCATAGAAGTTTATTGTTCAATTTTTTCTTAGAAGAACCGGAAATGCGTAGAAGAATAAGAAGAACTTACTTCTATTGTTAGATACTTGTCTGTTATAAAAATGTGAAAGTGCTTGTATGTCTACGAATACTGACAAGGGCATTATCAAAGTTATTGCTGCCTACTTGTGAATCAGCGATACAGTTACACGGATAAAACGTAATACGCTTGCGCCGAGCGTGGGGAGAAACAGGTAATCACATTCGGGAAGACGTATGTTCGGACCCCTGTCCAGTCATCCAGATTTCGGTTCTCAATGGTTCCCTGAAATCACTCAAGGCAAATGCCGGGATGGTTGTTTTAATAGGCTATGGCCGAATTCCTTCCCGTACCTTGCCCCAGAACCTTCCCCGGCTCTAATGACCACGATGTGAAGTAAAGAAATTAAAAAAAAAAAAATTGGCTCGCCGCCATTGTCTGGTTGAAAATACTGGTCTTGTGTATTACAGCGTGTAACAAGATTTTGATGTTTAAGTTTATGTGTTTAATTTCATACAATCCAGTTTGGTGTTGCTGGTAGTTTGTGTTTTGGTTTGGTTGTCGAGTGTTGCGCGGGGGGCACTTGTGCCGCGGTGGGCGCTGAGGGGCGCCCGGGAGGCCCTCGCCGTTATTATTTAATAAGGGCTGCCGTGTGGCGGGCAGAGCCGCAACACGCCTTGGCTGTTAGGCGCCCTCCCAGAGGGGCGGCCCGCCCACCTGCCTCGGCGCCACCCACCAGCGGTGGCTCCACCGAGATTCCTCACTCGACACCGTGTCTTTTATCAAATTTTTATCAACCACCTAGCGTCCAATACAACGAGTAGTATCTGGAACTATCACTTGAATTTTCATTTCAGAAAGTATTGTGTTCAGATTGCGCTGTCTAAACTACAGAATTATTTTTCTCACAACAAATCAGTAGTTTACCACACACCTTGCTAATGAACACATTCATTTTTATGTGCACATTCGAATTAAATTATTCATAAATTAGATCATTGTTTTTTTTTAACGTTCCGCAAGTTTATTTCCAATTGTATATAATTTATTAGGACAATTAGTGTTTTATATTACTACAATATTGTAAAATGTAAATATGAAAATTTTGTGCTTCACAGTTATATTGTTATACTGGTAAAGTGGTATGTGAAACTATCAGGAAAAGATGGAAACAAAGGAATTTTTACAATACCCATTTTCACAATGCTTCTTTTGCTCTCTCTTGCCCCTCATAGAAAAGGTACTCCTTTTTTTAAATTTCTTTTTAATTTTTTTTTTTATTTTGTCGTCAGTCTTTCGATTGGTTTGATGCAATCCTCCATCCTTTCCTATCCTGTGCTAAGCTCTTTATTTCTACATACCCCTTACAGCCCACGTCATCAATTATCTGTTTCATATATTCTAATCTCTGTCTTCCTCTACAGTTCTTACCTTCGACTGTTCCCTCCACTAACAAGTTAACCAATCCAGCATGTCTCAAAATATGACCTACCAGCCTGTCTATTCTTTCTGTAAGCTTCTTCCATAAACTTCTTTTCTCACCCATCATTTCCAAAACTCGTTCATTTCTTACTTTGTCTGTCCACTTAATTTTCAGAATTCTTCTGTAGCACCACATTTCAAATGCTTCAATTTTCTTTCTTTCCGGTATTCCTAAAGTCCACGTTTCGCTACCATAAAGAGCTGTGCTCCACACAAAGAGTTTCAAAAAGTTCTTTCTAATTCCTAGATCAATATTTGAAACTAAAAGGTTTCTCTTTTTCATGAAAGCTCTTTTTGCTAGTGCTATTCTGCTTTTAACATCATTCTTGCTTCGGCCATCGGTTGTAATTTTACTTCCCAAGTAACAGAATTCGCCTACTTCTCCTATTGCATCCGATCCTATTTTTATATTTAATCTAGTATTGGTATCATTTCTGCTACATTACATCACTTTTGTCTTGCTTTGATTTATATTCAGTCCAAAATCTTCCTTTAGTATTTTGTTCATGCCATTCAGTAACTTCTCAATATCCTCAGCCCTCTCTGCTAACAAGACAATGTCATCAGCAAAACGTAGCATACTGATTTTTTCTCCCTGAAAACTTATGCCACATGGAAATTTTTCTTTGTCTTTTTCATTGCTGCCTCTACATACAAGTTGAATATTAACGGGGATAGACTACAACCTTGTCTCACACTCTTTTAATTGATGCATGTCTCTCGTGATTCTCTACTTTTATTATAGCCACTTGATTCTTATATAGGTTATAGAGTATTCTTCTGTCTCGATACTTTAGACCTGACTTCTTCAAAATTTTAGAACATCTTGTCCCACCTAACATTATCAAAAGCTTTTTCTAAATCAACAAATGCCATAAAAGTATGTTTTTTTTTCTTGATTCGCCCTTCAATGTATTAATCTTAAAGACAGAATTGCTTCCCTTGTACCGCGATTTTTCCTAAACCCAAACTGATTTTCACCTACTATCTCTTCTGCTACCCTTTCCATCCTTCTGTATATTATTCTGGTCAGTAATTTTGAAGCATGTGATGTTAGACTAGTGGTGCGATAATTCTCACATTTGTCAGCTTGTGCTTTCTATGGAAGTGTGAACATGATATTTTTATTAAAATCAGTTGGATTTCTCCTGTTTCATAACTTTTGGATATCAGCTTGAATAATCTTTGATTCCTTCCTCTCCTAGGGATTTAAGAAGTTCTGCAGGGATCTCATCAATTCCAACTGCCTTATTTGCTT